>OZ037938.1:10673911-10911344 GCA_964035585.1 Polytrichum formosum | reverse complement strand
AATTGGACTTACAAGTTGTTAAGTGGTACTTGTGACTTAAGTGATTGAACAACCGAGAGGAGAGTAGACTCTTGTGAGCAAGAACTCAAAAGAATAGTGTGAGGTTGAGAGGCAAAGACTCAAGAAGACTTGAAGAATTAATGGAACTTTGAGAGATGTTGAGATTAAACCTCAACGCTTGAAGAACCATTTGAGTGATTATTAGAAGAAAACCTTATCGATTGAGCGATAAAACGAGAGTTGAGTAATTCCTCAAAGAGGAGTGAGAAGATTGAGCATGTGATATTTCTTAAAAGCGGAACTTATTATTATAAGATTGATTAATATCTATATGTATGAGAATTTGATTTGATGATAGAGACTTTGATAAACTACTTACAACGATTGTTACTTAAATTGGAACTTTTTTTTTTAAACTTTTTTTTAAATTGGAACTTCTTTGTGAGTTGTTGGATGTCATTATAAGTTGAAAGATTAACCAATTGGAGAAGATTTCATTCTTGTGAGTAAACACTCAAGAGAGTAATGTAAGAGTGATGTCAAGCATTCAAAGATTGTGAAGTGTTAATGGAATTCTTCTCGTCATCAAAAAACACTTTGCATTAAAAGTATATCATTATAAACAAAGAATTATATATGGTGTTTGGCTATGTGTTATGGTGTTATGTGATTAAGTATAAGTGAGATTGATGTATATTACTACATGCATACTTGATACAATTAATATCATAATATTATATTATAAGCAGTAACACTTGAGCTAAAGAAGAAAGACTCAAGAACATAAAATCTTTCTCATTACTATTATAAGTTATAAAAGCAACATACTATAATGATCTTAAAAGAGTATTAATGAATGCAATTGAAGTTATGAACTACGGATCTTATAACTACAAGTTTTAACTCTTTTCGGGAACTTATATAAAAATGATGAAGAATCCTATTGCTATTATATATTATTGATATGATTATTTATATATATACATGAGATATGTTTTGAATGATATGGATGGAACTTTAGAATATTGATACACCTCTTGAACCCTCTCTACCTTAGTTGTTCTCACGATCAATGAGCCTTACATTGAAAGTAAAAGTAATTGGGGATGAGATCGTTTAACTCCAATTAATTATATTCAAATCATAAGGAGATGAGAGGTTAATAATTTTATGACCGAGCATATTAATGAGGCACGGTAGTTCTCAAGCGAATATAAATTTACGTGACGCCGCACCGTGAGTCCTCTTAGCGTATTTACAAAGGAACGACCCGCGGTGCGCGTCAGGAGCCCCAAAGGAGAGGCAACCCAAGTGAGTCCCAAAGTCGGTGGGTCTAGTATAGGTTAGGTCCTTGGAAGAGGGATCTAAGGTCGTTAACGGTCCACCTTGGAATGACACCTTTGGGACTATGCCAAATTTGAAGATGCATTGTGGGGGTTGCCCCATAAGGTAAACACAATGCCGCACCATAGAGGATGGTAATTTGAGAATTGGTGTGCCGATTAGGAATATAGTCTATGAGGGCATCGACTCCATTTGATGAGGGTGAGTGTCGCAGACCTCTCCATGAGGAGTGCCCAAAACACCATGGGCATAAGGGGGACCTTAGAGTGACACCCGAGACTTGTGGTGCCATTGGTAAGAGGGCCCAAGTGATCCTACTGTGTGTGAAAGCCCCGAGCATTGCGAACACCTCCCACCCACGGAGACTATAAGGCACGATGGTGAGGCCATAAGCTATGCATAGCTTATGGCATGCCGATTCTAAAATGCTCATGAACACCTCAATTGGAGGTGTGAGCTGGGAGTTATTGCAACTTGAGTGCACTATAAGAAAACTACGTTTTTTGATGATGTTTTTGAAATTTCAGGCGACATCCAATAGAACATCCAGATGTTACAGTGGACGCCTAAAATCGTCTATGTTGTCCAAAAACATCATCAAAAATGCAGTTTTCTTATAGTGGTGGGGTGCTGTCCCAGGACAGCGTCTTGGTACAGCAGTGGCCAGGGAGTGCCTCCCGGGACTACAAAGCTTTGAACATGCATAACTTCCTTAATACTTGCCTGAATGTTGCAAACGAATAATCCATCATTATTTACATGAAACATAGATGACGATGGAGTGGTCGATTGTTTGAATCAAATATCATATGAAAAAGTTATGGGGTTCTGAAGCTGCTGGGGGCTTCCAGCCCCAACGGCTAAGGGAAAATGTGTACTTAGCCCCAAGTGTTGGGACAGAGACACAAGGTTACTTGACGGGATAGGGACCCTGCCTAGAATCCTAGAGATTTATATGGATGAGGTGGTATGGCCGAACCCACCCGAGGTCGAACGGCACGGCCTCCATGGTCATTGGCCCAATGTGAGGGCATAGTTGCATAGTATGGCTTGGGTTGTTGTAGTGTTGCTCCGGCAACGCAATGATCAACAAAAGATCGGATTTCAATGGATGGAAGTCTATATCAAAGAATTGGTTACCGATTAAGGGGTGAGTCCCGAATGAAAAAATAGGAGGGTTGGTGCCCTTGTTATGAATTAAAGGGTTCGTGGTATGGAGAGGTAATCATTTATATTGCGATATGTGAAGGATTAGCATTTGTGACCTTTGCTAGAGTTTGAAAAATGACCAAATTACTTGAGGGAAGCTAGCGAGGATTGCGACAAGACCTCAACGCTTCCACCAAGTTGACTCGGTTGCAACTCTGAGATGGCTTTCCATTGTTAAACCACGTTCGATCTCTTAGGGATGATGCCAAATCCCACCTGACTCGGTTTTTCTTTTGCCTTTTTGAGACATGGGTTCATGATTCCTATGTTAACTCTCGGGTAGCACTTTTATGAGCACGCGCCATCACCTTGCCCCTGCTCGGACAAGCCCATGGCTAAAAGGTTCTTAATTTTATCCAAGGCCCCTCCAAACCATGGCCCCAATTACTCATCCTACCCAACCTAGTTTGGCATATCTATTCCCCCTCTTTCACTAACCAAACACAACTACAAGACTAGGACCTCAACTCATACTTTTCTCTTTGCACCATTAAAGCTGAATTTTATTGCCTGAAATCAAAAAACAAATACATATTGTGGACATCATTGCCTCCAAGCTAAATGTGCTACTAGCGTCTCTCACCCACTAAAGGAGATTGATGTCCTCATCAATGCCTACATTTTTTTTATTGGAACCTTTAGCCCTAGTTTCTTCAAAGTACTCCACCAATTTTTTGGCATTTACCATATCACTTGCCGCTACCCAAGCGGCTTCTTTGACATTGTATCCTCGCCATTCCACAAAGTACTCCCTTCCTTTTTGCTTGGGGTTCCTCCACTTGAGGATGCCTTCAACCGCATATTCCAAATGACCTCCTACAAGGTCGGGAGGTGGCTTAATCATTTGCTTGTGATTGGAACACAAGGTGTCTACCTTAAATGGATTTATTAATGAGACATAAAAGTCGGATGCACTTTGATCTCGGGCAGTAATTCCAATTTCAACATGTCCTTCAACATTCTTTCCACGATGGGCAACGAAACTTCAACTTTGGACATGAACTTTGGAGTGAGGCCTTCGACCAAGGTGAAATTGTTCACATTCAACATGTGAGCCCAATTATGTGCCCACAAATGAATTTAGCTTTAGGGATGCCAAAAACTTAGAATGGGCATCTAATTGAGCTAATGAATTGAACACCCAACGGGTGAGGCCTAAAGTTTAGATTGAATTTTGCGAAGTGCTTTGACAATAGGTGTTTTAGAGAAAAGAGAAAAATCAATACAAAATTGAAGATGTGCAGTAGTTTTAAGTTATTAGCTTGTAGTGTGCAATTCTTGAAGGCGTAGAACGGTAAAATGTCCATTTTAGGATTTGAAGGGGTTGACTTTAAGGAAGGGGGCAGCCTCTTCGGTAGGTTAAGGGCCTTGGCCTTGTTTTTTTTTGGAGATCAAAAAAGAAGAAGTTCACAAAGAGGCGGCAGAACGGGCCGAGGGAGGCGGCTCACCACCTTGGCTCTGGGGAAAGTAAGAAGAATGTGATTTCAGATTAGGAAGCTGAATGTGGATCCAGGGTGTAAGGCTCTCGGCAGTTGAATGTGGTTCAGGGCTTAGGCTCTCGGCAGTTGAATGTGGGTCATGGCTTAGGCTCTCGGCAGCTGAATGTGGATCTAGGGTGTAAGGCTCTCGGCAGCTGACTCTGATTAGGGGCCAAGGTGGGGGTTCTAGCCAACTTCAAGCAACTTAAAGTGTAGGCTTAAGCAAGAAGTAGGATTAGTGGAAGCATAGTTAAGTAAAGGTTTAAGGAACTCCAAGTGTGGGGTGGGTGCCTTAGAACTTTAGGAGTTGGATTAGCTTGTAGAGTTTCACACTTATCATGCAGTAGATTAGGAAAGGGAGAAAAGGTTGGTGTGGCCGTGTGTAATGATCATAGGCATGTAAGCATTTTTCAATGCTAATGCCTCTTGAGGATAATAAAAGAGTGTGGGTTGCATTCAAATTTATTGGAGCACAAATTTGGAGTTTACTAGACCAAGAGCCAAAGGGGATATGTGAGCCATAGACTTCCACCCGGACCACCGACGCAAAAGGGTGGGGGTTTATGGCTGACACAACAACACTTTTTGGTCGACCTCATATTCAATTTTGCATCTTCCGACATTGATTTGCTCTTCGTAGCGCTTTCAAGTTTTCTTCACCAACAATTTGGGTCATCTCCAAGACTTGTTCACACTTCTTGGCCAAGTCCCCATCATCTTAATTGAATTTAAGTGTTGAATGTGCCCCCTCGAGAGCTAGGGTAGTAGGTTGGAATGCACTCCATAAGCCACCACGATGGGCAACTCCTTAGTAGCCGAGTACATGGCTACATTGTAACTAAACTCCACTCGACCCACATAATCCGCCCAATCTCCTTGGTCCGCCCCCACCAAGTTCCTCAAGTGTTGCTTCAAGACTCCATTCACATGCTCCGTTTTCCCATCCGTTTGGGAATGGAAGGCCATGCTAGACCATAGTTTCATTCTGACCTTCATAGAGAAGTGCCTCCAAAATGCACTTGTGAACTTTGGATCTTGATTGGACACAATCACTCTTGGCAACCCGTGGAGCCTCCACCATCCTTTCAAAAAAGGCTATGCGGTCTCCAATATTGTTGCGGTTCCCACAATCGACACCATGAGTGCCAACTTGGCAAACCTCTCTACCATCACCATGATGGCATCATACCCTTGTGACTCCGGCAAACTTGTGATCAAATCCATGCACATACTATACCATGGCCCCGACGGGATAGGGAACGGTTGCAAAAGGCCACCTTGTTTTGGTAAGGGGCTCGTTTCACATGGGACTTCACCCAAGCCTTCACAAAGTGTGTTATGTCCTCTTTTATACACAGCCAATGGTACCCCTTTGATACCACTCTATTGTGGTTTTTTTCTCTTCTATGGCCAGCAATGTGACTATCCTATTTTTCATTCAAAACCAATAGTCTCAACTTGCCTTGTGGCACATACACCCGACTTTGGTTAAACTTGAGCAATCCGTCCACCAACTTAACATGTTTGAGAACCTTGCCCTTGCGAATCTCACCTATAAGCCTTTGTGTTTTGGGGTAGTTAATGTACCCCTCCTTTATCTTGCATCACAAGTTTCCTTCGCCATTAAACATTAGCCACAAGGTTTAGATGGTGCTCATTGCTAGGAACTCTTTCCATCTACTTAGCACCACATTACCATGGCCTAGTTTGTGGATCATATCCACCTTCATAAGCACCAAGGTATCGTGCCACATCAATGGCTTGGCGCTCACTTGCACTTGTGTTTCAAAATAATTTAAGGACACATTGTCCATATACACCTTAGTCTTGTTCAACCCCAAATTGTGTTGCCACATCTCCAAGCAACTCAAAGAGTTTTTTCTCTTGAATTGGCCATCTCCATTGACAACTATTGAGCGTCATGTTCCCATATGCAATGGCCATCCATCTTGCATCAACACTCCGCCAATGGCAAAGTCACTCGCCACCGTATGCACCTCAAAAGGTTTGTCAAACTCCGCGAACTTGAGCACGGGCGACGAAGACAACTTGCTTTTAAGTTCCCCAAAGGCTTGGTGACAAAGCTCATCCCACATTTGGGATAGCCATTTTATTAACAAGTAAGACAAAGTCCTAGCAATCATAGAAAAATCTCAAATAAAGCGGCGGTAGTAATTAGCTAGGCCAAACAATGACCTAAGCCCTTTTTGGGTTAAACACCATTTCCACTCTTAAATTTCCTTGACCATCCTCATGTCCATCCACCAACTTCATTTGTCACCACATAGCTTAAGAACTGAATCTCTCATTGACCAAAGTTGCTTTCCAATCCTTGGCGATAACTTTTGGTGAGTACATCCGTATATCTTGCCAACATCCCACGAATGTGGTTTGGGGGAGGCCCATCTGTCCTAGCCTCCCCATGAATTCCTTGGAGTTGTTCCAATCCAACCATGTGAGGCCAAACCCACCACCCTTAAGCGTCCTAGTCCGAGTAATGGGTTTGGAGATCACATGTGTAACATAAAAACTTGTAGAAACATGGAATGTACGTTCTACCTTGATGGACTTACAACTTACTTCAAGTTATGACATTTTATTAGTGTGACTCTCTTGCATAGGTACATCCTTGGCTTTATCAAGAGTCCACCTGTCGCGGACCTCTCCATACGGATTGCCCAAAACACCTTGGGCACAAGGGGGACCCCGGAGTGACACCCAAGACTTGTGGCGCCGTTGGTGAGAGGGCCCAATTGATCCTAGTGTGGGTGAGGGCCCCGGGCGTTGGGAACGCCTCCCACCCACGGAGACTAGGAGGCATGAGGGTGAGGCCATAAGCTATGCATAGCTTATGGCGTGCCGATTCTAGAATGGTTTAGAACACCTCATTTGGAGGTGTTACCTAGAAGATATGGCAAGTTGAGTGGGGTGTCGTCCCGGGACAGCGCCCTGCAACAGCAGTGGCCTGGGAGTGGCTCCCGGGACTGCGAACCTTTAAAAGGGCATAACTTCCTTTGTACTTGCCCGAATGGGGCAAGTGAGTAGTCCATCGTGATCTACGTGAAACATAGATTATGATGGAGTGGTCGATTGTTAAAATCGATGAAGATACAAGGAAGTTATGGGATTTTGAAGCTGCTAGGCAGCTAGCGGCTAAGGAATAATGTCTACTTGGCCCCAAGAGTTGGGGGAGAGACAAAAAGATACTTGACGGTGGGGTAGGGGTCATGCCTAGAGTCCTAGAGGCTTATATGGGTGAGGTGGTGTGGCCTCACCCACCCGAGGCCCAACGGCAAGGCCTCCAAGGGCATTGGCCCATTGTGAGGGCATAGTTGCCTAGTAAGGCTCGGGTTGTTGTAGTGTTGCTCCGGCAACACAATGTGCAACATAAGATTGGACTTCCATGGATGGAAGTCCACATCTAAGAATTGGTTACCGATTAAGCGGTGAGTCCCGAAAACCAAGTAGGAGGTTTGGTCCCCCTCTTACTAAGTGTTGGGTCCGCGGTATTGGAAGCTAACCTTTCGCATGGCGGTATGCGAAGGGTTAGCGGTCGTAACTCTTGCTAGAATCAAAAAATAAACCGAGTTAGCAATGGGGACCTAGCAAGGGTTGCGACACCACCCCACCGCCTTTGCCACGCATGCCCTCAAAGATTTCCCTCTTGCAAACTTGGTCCTGGCTGACGATTCTTCACTAGTGCATGACACCTCGCTGAGGCTATGGCTTGTTGATTCCATGAGGCACATAAGTCTTTAATACAAATGTTGAAAAACACTTATATAACTTATCATCGCCTCCTTTTCCACAAATCCCTCACAACAACTTCCCAAATTCACACCTTAATGCAGTTACTAACCCAACTAGCTTGACCCAACTAGCTTGACCCAACTAGCTTAACCATCTAGCCTATCTAACTAGCCTCTTAATTAGCCTCTTAACTGGCCTAACTAACAACCCCAGCTTGAACTCGGCCGTAAATTAGTTGGTCGACCCAGCTCGAAACCCAGCAGTTCAGCTGGTCCGAACCCAGCTCAAAACCGGTCTGAACCCAGCTTAAATCCAGCAAGTCAGCTGGTCTGAACCCAGCTCGAAACCTAGCGGTTCAGCTGGTCTGAACCCAGCTCGAAACCCAGCCGTTCAGCTGGTCTGAACCCAACTCGAAACCCAGTGGTTTAGCTGGTCTGAATCCAGCTCAAAACCCAATGGTTCGGCTGGTCTGAACCCAACTCGAAACCCAGCCGTTCAGCTGGTCTGAACCCAGCTCGAAACCCAGTAGTTCAGTTGGTCTGAACCCAGCTTTCGACTAAACCCACAAAATTAAATGCTAATGCTCCAACATAAATCTAAATGCTATAAATCTAGGTGCCATGAGTCTAAACACTATAAATCTAAATACTATAACTCTAAATGCTAGAAGTTGAACACCATTAGCTAAACATTTGTTTCTAAGTGCCTTAACTCCAAGACTACATCCAACAATGTGAAGCTAATCTTCAAGACTAATTGGTCTTGGTTCTTCCCTTGAAACCTTGCACACACACGTGCTCCTCTCTTGCTTCCCACACACCTACACTTATAACACATGGGGTGCCAAGGAGCACAAAGGAAAGAGAGAGGGAATAGGAACACAAGTGAGTGAAGAAGGTGAGAGAGAGGAATATATAGGGGGAGGGAAGGGGTGAGCACCCCTCAAAGCTCAAGATAAGCCCCTCGATCTTTTCCTACTTTGTAGGCTCTTATCCTATCCTTTAAGCCTTCAACTCTTAAACCAACAACATAGATCCTAATTCAAACATTTAACTCAAGGAGCCACCCTTGGTTCACCACACACAATGCTCACCTAACTAAGGAACTTTCTTCACACCGCTAAACTTCTAATCAACCTAAGGTCTAAACATAACTTCACTCAAGCCTCACTCTTTTTATATTTTTGTAAATAATCATAAAATATCAAAACATAACTTCTAATAGTTTCAAAGGGTTAAAAACACATGTGGGCACCATTTTGGGCTCACAAACCACGACCACTATTTGTTCATGTTTTATTTGATCCATTGAGACCAAATTCAACTTGGCTCCTCCTACCATAGGAATCCATGTCAATTTCAAATTCAATTCTTTGCCATCATGGCACATCACAAGCGCACCGGCCTGCACCTCACTTCTACCATGTGAGTTTCAAAGAAGGTGTCCTCCAGAATGAGGGCACCTCATCCATTTTACATAATGTGAAATCTCCACAAATTCCAATGTCCCACATTATAAGGTCACATGCAATGCCACCTCTTTTATTTCATGTGGTTCACCCTTGCATGGACTTGCCCGCTCTATGCGTTGGCAAGACCCAACTCATTGTGAGCTTCAGGCTCATGAAGGAGTGTGTTGCCTCTTTATCAACCCATGAGACATTTCTACCATTCATTTGACCCTCAAGGTACAAAAAACTTGGCCTTGGCTTAAGGCTACTAGCCTTGGCCACAAAGCCACCATCTAACATTCGGTTTTTGGCAACAACATGATTTGTTTTGGTACCACAAGGCAACCTTCTAACATTCTGTCTATGGCCCAAATATGATTTGCCTTGGTACCACAAGGGCACCTTTTAACATTCCGTCCGCGCCACAAACATGAATTTCTTTGGTATCACAATGCCACCTTTTAACATTCCATCCGTGACAAAAGCATGGTTTGCCTTGGTACCACAAAGAACACCATTTTAATTAAAATGAGACAATTTGGCCATTTTGAGACAAAAAATTAAGGTGAAATTTCGAGGCACCTTAAAGGAAATTTAAGGCGAAATCCAAGGGGAACTTTGTTCCCATAAGCCAAGTTCCAATGGGGTACATAGTGGGTACATGATAAAATACCAAAAGTTCCCTACAAGTGTTCCCCCACCACGTTCACATCCTCCGCAATTATTCACCTTAATGTACGCTATTAAGGTGATTGGCAAAATGAGACTTTGAAAAGTCTCATTTTAATTAAAATGGTGTTAAAGCCACCTTCTAACATTTGGTCCGTGGTACAAATATGATTTGCCTTGGCACCACAAGGTTATCTTCTAACATTCTGTCCGTGGGACAAACATGAATTGCTTTGGTACCGCAATGCCACCTAACATTCCGCATGCGGCACAAACATGATTTGCCTTGTACCATAAAGCTACCATCGTGCGCCTCTCCATGAGGAGTGCCCACAACACCATGGGCACAAGGGGGACCCCGGAGTGACACCTGGGACTTGTGGCGCTATGGGTGGGTGAGCCCAAGTGATCCTAGTGTGGGTGAGGGCCTCGAGCGTTGAGAACGCTGCCCACCCACAAAGACTAGGAATCACGAGGGTAATGCCATTAGCTACGAGTAGCTTACGACGTGTATATTCTAGAATGCTCAAGAACACCTCAATCGGAGGTGTGAGCTAAGAGATATGACAATTTGAGTGGGGCGATGTCCCGGGACAGTGCCCTGTGACTGCAGTAACTTGGGAGTGGCGTTCGAGACTGCCTAACTTCGAACAGCCATAATTTCTTCAATACTTGTCCAAATGGGGAAAGTAAGGAGTCCATATTTCATCAATATGAAACATTGATGACGATTGAATGGTCACTTGATAGCATCAGAGAACACAAAAAGAAGTTATGGCAATCTGAAGCTGTGGGGGGCTTCTAGCCCCAGCGGCTAAGGGAAAATGTCTACTTGGCCCCAACTCTAGGTAAAGAGACAAAAGGTTTCTTGACAGTAGCATAGGGGTCCTGCCTAGAGTCCTAAAGTCTTATATTGCTGAGGCGGCTTCGCCAACCGACCACCTCGGAGCATAATTGGCAACTATGCTTCGGGTTGTTGTAGTGTTGCTTTAGCAACACAATGATCAACTCAAGAGTGGATTTCCATGGATGGAAATCCACATCTAACCATTGGTTACCTATTAAGCAAAGAGTCCCGAATGCATGTGTAGGAGGGTTTGGTGACCAAGCCATGAGCTTGGTGGTTCGCGGTATGGGGAGCAAACCGTGCATGTGTGTGGGATGTGTAGGTTAACACTCGTGACACTTGCTAGAGTTGGAAAATGAACAAGATAAGTTAAGGAAACCTAGCAAGGATTGCGACAACCAGCTTTTTTGTTTCCAACATTGGGTGGCTTTCTTCCCTAGGTGCCACCTTTGGTGGAAGTTGTACCTTCGGATTGTGTTGGTTTGACGGCCCAACTACTTGCGCTCTTTACCTCGGGACCTATTTCGGCTCAAGCCACTCTGTTGTGAGGCACCACCCAATTTACTTTCGGGTCCATTGGCTTCAATGCTCTTGACAATCTTGATGGTCCCCACCATATTTTTGAAAAGCTTTGGAAACCTAAACAAAGTGTCCACCACCCACTATTGCCACCTACCTAAAAAATGCATTTTTTAGAAAAAACGTCCATCTTAGGTGTAGCATCCATGCACATAGGCCTTAAAAGACTCCGTATGCCTCATTTCCACCAAGTTCATTCTTTCACGCAATTCTTGGTACTCCGGTATTAACCCCTCAATTATCAACTCCGTGAAGCCAACCCAAATCAAGCTTGCCACCACCCTAGGCTCTTGTGCTTTCTTGCTAGCCCACCACTTAAACGCATGAATTTTCAAAAAAATCACCGCTATGACGACCTTGCCGTCCACCTCGGGCATTTGGACATCATAATAGTTGTCCCTTACCAACACAAATTCCTTCACCTTTTTTGTTTTGCCAAGCCCCACAAAAATATTTGGCATATTTGCCTTAGCAAGTATTGAGGAAGTTATGCCAGTTCAAAGCTTCGCAGTCCTGGGAGCCATTCCCAGGCCACTACTGTACCAGGGCGCTTTCCCGGGATAATGCCCCACTCAAATTGCCATATCTTCTAGCTCACACCTCCAATTGAGGTGTTTTTGAGGATTTTCAAATCGACACGCCATAAGCTACGCATAGCTTATGGCCTCATCCTCATGCCTCCTAGTCTCCGTGGATCGGAATCGTTCCCAACGCTTGGGGCCCTCACCCACACTAAGATCACTTGGGCCCTCTCACCAACGGCGCCACATGTCCCGGGTGTCACTCCAGGGCCCCCCTTGTGCCCATGATGTTTGGGGCAATCCTTATGGAAAGATACGCGACAACGACGCCCTCCATTTGCTCCGTTTTGACCACAGGGGCGGCCAATGAACTGGAAGCTGCGTTTTTTTTTAAAACGGAAACCAATTCCATCCGAGTCTTCCAGTACCGCTCCACTTTGCGCGGCTCCATCCAATGAGGCTAGCAGCCTGTAATAGGAAGCTGCAGCCGACAATTTAGACCGCAACCAATTGCCGCCGTGGCGACGCCAGTTGACGTCGACTGCCGTTAATAGCAGGGCAGCCAGGAACCGGCTAGGGCTCCGACTCTTTGCCCTTTTATTCCACCAAATTTTTCTTTGAATCAAAATTTTTCACGCCTAAGATCACGAATTTTCTCTTAAAACTACATGGAGTGAATTCAATCTTGAATGTGAGCAAATGATATAAAATTCCGTGGAAAAATCAATAAATCCTCATCACAATTCACCTTGATGTGACATTATCACAAGAAAATATTCGTCTTCTTGTTGCTTCAACAATCCGAGGCTTTTTTCGCTCCGCCACTCAGGAACTTCCTTGTTCCTTGCCCTTACGCGTCCCTTTGCGCGTTAAATCTCAAGAATAAGGAAGAAATGAGGAAAAATGAGGTATTCTTGTCAAGTGAGAAGGAAGAGAGTCAAAGACTACTAAGAGCTCTAGTTTTCTCTTCAAATGCACACAATAAGTCAAGTTATCTCTCACTCCACCATGGAAAAATCCAAGAGTGTAAGTAGGGGAAGAAAAACTCAAGATTTCATTGGCAAAATATGCAATCTTCACCTCATAGAAGCTCTCTCCACACACTCACTCACAAGGCTTGACTTGGCAAAAATGCCTTGGAAACTCTTTACCTAGGAAACTCCTTACCTAGGAGCATCTCCATAAATCCAAGGGTTTCATCCATCTATATCTAAATGGATGAAATCCCTTCGGATGCGGTGTGGTCACCGGTGCTGCATATGGTGATACAAGAAAGATGAATGAATTTGTGTTGGGAATGGACAACTACCATGATGTCCAAAGACCCGAGGTGGACAACAAGGTCGCCAAAGTAGTTATCGTTTTGAAAGACCATGTGCTTGAATGGTGGACTAGTATGAAAGTGCAAGAGCCCGAGGTTGTGGCAAACATGACTTGGGTTGGCTTCATGGAGTTGTTTGTTGAGAGAATTATGCCGGAGTACCAAGAATTGCGTAAGGGAATAAACTTGGTGAAAATGAGGCACATGGGGTCTCTTAAAGCCTATGTGTGAGATTTGAACGCCCAAATGAATGCTACACCTAAGATGGATGATTTCTCAAAGAAAAACATTTTCTTACATGGGTACCAAAAATGGGTGGTGGATACCTTGTTCAAGTTTCTAAAGCTTTTCAAGGATGTGGCGGGGACCATCAAGATACCAAGAGCATTGAAGCTGATGGACCCAAAAGGAAGTTGGGTGGCCCCTCACAACAAAGTGGCTCGAGCTGACATATGTCCCGAGGAAAATAGCGCAAGAACTTGGGCCATCAAACCAACATAAAAGGCAAGTCGAAGGTACAACTTCCAACAAAGGTGGCACCAAAGGAAGAAAGCCACACAATGTTGGAAACAAAAAAAATTGTTTTGTGGTACTAAGGCAAATCATATTTGTGCCACAGATGGAATGTGAGAAGTTGGCTTTGTGGTAACAAAGTAAATCATGTTTGTGCTGCGAATGGAATGTTAGTGGCTTTGTGGTACCAAGGCAAATAATGTTTGTATTGCGGATGGAATGTTAAAATGTAGCCTTGTGGTACCAAGGCAGTTCATGTTTGTGCCACAGCCTGAATGCAAAAAGGTGGTTTTTGTGGTACCTAGGCAAACCATATTGGTGCTACGGACGGAATGTTAGAAGCTAGCCTTGTGGTACAAAGGCAAATCATGTTTCTGCCGCGGACCAAATGTTAGACGGTGGCGTTGTGGCCCAGGCTAGTAGCCTTAAGCCAAGGCCAAGTCTTTTGTACCTTGAGGTTCAAATGAATGAAAGAAATGTCTCATGGGTTGACAAAGGGGCAACACACTCCTTTGTGAGCCCAAAGCTCACAATGTGTTGGGGTTTGTGAGCCCAATATGGTGCCCACATGTGGTTTTTGTCTCAAAAGTTCATTAACTCTTGACTTTGACAATTGTCCAATTACTCAAAAATATAAAAAGAATGAAGCTTTTGTGTTAGGATTAGAGTTAAGTTTGAACATTGGAGGGCATGTTGTGTTGAAGTTGAGGCTTGGGGAAGTTGTGGGGGTGTTAATTAAAGGGTAATTTGAATTTGAATTAGCCATGTTAGAATTTGGGGTGGGATTTGGTGAGGATTGTGGCTCGGTGCCAAGTTAATCGTTCATTTTGGGCTAAGTGGGGGTTGATTTTAGGAGAGGGTCAGCCTCTTCGGGTGGGAAAAAACTTCGGATTTCCAGGATCTGGGAGGGGGTCCCCTGGCTCCTCTCGGCAGAGCTTCACCTCTCGGGAGCCAACTAAGGTTGAGGTCCCTGGAACGGGGTGTGTGTGTTAGGTTTTTACAAGGTAGGCAGGGAATTCAGAGTTTGAGTAGGCAGAATGTGAGCTTAGAGTTTGAGCAACCAGGGAGTTCAGAGTTCAGAGGCGACCATAGATTTCAGAGTTCGGAGGCGACCAGAGATCTCAGAGTTCGGAGGCGACTATAGATTTTAGAGT
Organism: Polytrichum formosum; assembly: GCA_964035585.1. Classification (NCBI taxonomy): domain Eukaryota; kingdom Viridiplantae; phylum Streptophyta; class Polytrichopsida; order Polytrichales; family Polytrichaceae; genus Polytrichum; species Polytrichum formosum. The sequence goes on along the minus strand of OZ037938.1, from coordinate 10,896,509 downwards.
TCGGAGGCGACCAGAGATTTCAGAGTTCGGAGGCGACCAGAGGCTTCAAGGCAAAATGTGAGCTCAGAGTTTGAGCAACCAAGGAGTTCAGAGTTCGGAGGCGACCAGAGATTTCAGAGTTCGGGAGCAACAAGGGATCTCAAAGTTCGGAGGCGACTATAGATTTTAGAGTTCGGAGGCGACCAGAGGCCTCAAGGCGGAATGTGAGCTCAGAGTTTGAGCAACCAGGGATTTTAAAGTTTGGAGGCGACCAGGAATTCAAAGTTCGGAAGAGGTAGGAGGCTCGAAAACAGAGTGTGAGCTCAGAGTTGAATAGGAAGGAATTTCAGAGTTCGGAGGGGCAGAAGCTGGTGCAGCTTGCCGAAGGCAACTTAGGTTGCAGGGGGATTGCTAGGCAGCTGTGCCTAAGGGAGCACACTGGTTATGTGTTTCGGTTGCAAGGACTGAGCCCCTGGGTAATGTGGCAAGGCAGGGGGTAAGAGTAATAAGTGGCACAGTTGAATTGGACCTTAAATCTTTAATGTGACCTAAAGTGCCTTTACAGAGTTAGGAATTAGATTAATTGGTTGGATAGGACATACATTATGTAAGGGATTAGAGGAGGATGAGGATATTAGTGTGGTTGTGTGTAATAAACATCATAAGTGTATAAGTATTTTTCAATGCTAATGCCCATGGGTTGAATAAAAAGAGTATGTTTTGTATTCAAATTCATTTGAGCATGAGTATGGATTTCCGAAGCTAAGAGTCTACAACAACATGTGAGTCCTAAACTTCCACCCGGACTACAGACGCGCAAGGGTGAGGGTTTAAGGCTGACAGGGTTTGCCGACAATTAGAGTGGGCAAGCCCATCAATGTGCGGTTTGCAAAGGGCGAACCGCATGAAATAAAAGAAATGGTGATGACTTTCTAATGTGGGACTTTGGAATTTGTGGAAATTTCACACTATGTGAAATGGATGACATGCCCTCATTTTGGAGGACACCTTCTTTGAAATTCACACGGTAGATGTGAGGCGCAAGCCAATGTGCTTGTGATGTGCCATGATGGCAAAAAGGTGAGTTTGGAATTGACATGGACTCCTATGGTAGGAGGAATCAAGTTGAATTTGGTGTCAATGGACCATATGAAAAATGAACAAATGGTGGTCGTGGTTCAATTGGAGCAACTCCAAGGAACTCATGGGGAGGCTAAGAAATATGGGCCTCCCCCAAACCTCATTTGTGGGTTGTTGGCAAGGTACAAGGATGTACTCACCAATGGGTTGCTCAAAAACAATACCGCCAAGGAGTGGAAAACAACTTTGCTCAACGAGAGATTGAGTTTTTGAGCTATGTGGTGACAAATGAAGTTGGTAGATGGACGTGAAGAAGGTCAAGGCAATCCAAGAGTGGAAGTGGCCCTTCATCCAAAGAGGCTTAGGTCATTGCTTGGCCCAGCCAACTACCACCGCCGCTAAGGTTGCTAGGACCTTGGCCGTCTTGTTTAAGAGAGGGCCATCCCAAGTGTGGGATGAGCCTTATCACCATGCCTTTGGGGAGCTTAAGAGCAAGTTGTCTTCGCCGCCTGTGCTCAAGTTCGCGGAGTTTGACAAACCTTTTGAGGTGCATACGGGGGAGAGTGACTTTGGTAATGGCGGATCGTTGATGCAAGATGGATGGCCATTGTATATGGGAGCATGAAGCTCGATGGTTGTCAAAGGAGACGGCCAACTCATGACAAAGTATTTTTCGCCGTAGTGCATTGCTTGGAGATGTGGCAACACGATTTGGGGTTGCACAAGACCAAGGTGTATATGGACAATGTGTCCTTGAATTATTTTGAGACACAAGTGCAAGTGAGCACTCAACCATTGCGGTGGCACAATATTTTGGCTCTTATGAAGGTGGATTTGATCCACAAACTGGACCATGGCGATGTGGTGCCGGATGCGCAAAATAGATAGGAAGAGTTCCAAGCAATGGGCACCATCTAAATCTTGTGATTAATGAATACTGGTGGAGGAAATTTGTGATGCAAAATATGGGAGGGGTATATTAACTACCCCGAAGCACAAAGGTTTCTAGGTGAGCTTTGCAAAAGCAAGGTGCTCAAAAAATCAAGTTGGTGGACGGATTGCTCAAGTATAAGCAAAATTGGGTGTATGTGCCACAAGCCAAGTTGAGGGTATTGGTTTTGAAGGAAGAATATGATAGTCCCATTGCTGGCCATAGAGGATAAAAAAACCCACCATAGAGTGGTGTCAAGGAGGCACCATTGGCTGTGCATAAAAGAGGATATAATCCACATTGTGAAGACTTGTGTAAGGTGCCAAGTGAACCAAACTTCTTACTAATAGCAAGGCGGCCTCTTGCAACCATTGCTTATCCCGTCGGGGCCATGGCATAGTATGTGCATGGATCCTATCACAAGTTTGTCGGAGTCACAAGGGTATGATGCCATCTAGGCGATGGTAGAGCAGTTTGCCAAGTTGGCACACATGGTGCCGATTGTAGGAGCCGTGACCGCGTTGGAGACCGCATAGCCTTATCTCAGAAGATGGTTGAGGCACCACATGTTGCCAAAAGTGATTGTGTGGGATTGAGATCAAATGTTATGTAGGAAGGTCGGAATGAAACTAAGGTTTAACACGGCTTTCCATTCCCAAATGGATGGGAGAATGGAGTGTGTGAATGAAGTTTTGAACCAATACTTGAAGAACCTGGTGGGGGCAGACCAAGGAGATTGGGCGGACTATGTGGGTCAAGCGGAGTTGAATTGCAATGTAGCCACGCACTTGGCGACCAAGGGGTTCCCTTTCGTGGTGGCTTATGGGGTGCGCTCCAATCTATTAACCTACCATTCAAGGGGGCACATTCAACACAAGAGTTCAACCAAGATGGTGAGAATTTGGCCAAGACGCATGAACAAGTCTAGGTGATGACCAAGTTGTTGTTGGAAGAACCCTGAAAATGCTACAAAGAGCAAATCGATGCCGGAAGACGCAAAGTGGAGTATGAGGTGGGCCAAAAAGTGTTGTTGAATGTAAACAACTTCACTTTGTCCAAAGGCCTCACTCCAAAATTCATGTCAAAAGTTGGACATGTATAAAATGGAGTTATTGCCTGAGATCAAAGTGCATCCGACATTCCATGTCTCATTACTAAAGGCATTTAAAGAAAACACCTTGTGGCCCGATCGCAAACAAGTGATTAGGCCACCTCCCGACCTTGTAGGAGGTCATTTGGAATATAGGATAGAGGGCATCCTCAAGTGTAGTAAGCCCAAGTGAAAAACCAAAGAAGTACAAGGTGAAATGGTGATGAAACCATGAGAAAATAGCCATTTGGATAGCAGCAAGAGACATGGTGAACGCCAAGGAATTGGTGGAGCACTTTGAAGAACCTAGGGCTAGAGGCTCCAATAAAAAACGTAGGCATTGATGAAGACAACAATCTCCTTTAGTGGGGGAGAAACGTTAGTAGCACACTTAGCTTGGAAGTAATGTCGTCCACATCATGTACTTGTTCTTGGACGTGAGGCAATGAAGTTCAACTTTAGTGGTGCAAAGAGAAATGTATGAAATGAGGTCTTAGTCTTGTACTTGTGTTTGGTTAGTGGAAGAGAACAAATAGATATGCCAAACTAGGTTGGCTAAGCCGAGTAATTGGGGACCATGGCTTGGAGGGGCCTTGGATAAAACTAAGAAACCTCTAAGCTATGATGTCACGTATTACAACGTCAGCGACCATACCGCATCCGGAGGGATTTCATCCATTTAGATATGGATGGATGAAACCCTTGGATTTGTGGAGATGCTCTTAGATGAGGAGTTTCCTCTTTTGCTTGGCATTCTTTAAAAATCAAGCCTTGTGAGTGAGTGTGTGGAGAGAGCTTGTGTGAGGTGAAGATTGCATGTTTTACAATGGAATCTTGAGTTCTTCTCCTCTTATTTACACTCTTCGATTCTCCCCTGGTGGAATGAGAGATAATTTGATTTGTTGTGTGCATTTGAAGAGAGAATTAGAGCTCTTAGTAGTCTTTGACTCTCTTATTTTTCTATGAAGGTGTGTTGTATATGTGTGCCTTTGATATGTTTTAGTGTTATTTGTTAGTGGTGGTTGGTACTCGAGCTCCAATGACACACGATTGTTATTTACACGACAATGGGCTTGTCCAGACGGGGGCAAGATGATGGCACGTGCTCATAAAAGTGCTACCCGCGAGGTAACGAGAGTTGGCGCATGGGAGTCATGGACCCATGTTTCGAAAGGGCAAAGTGAGAACCGAGTTGGGCGGGATTTGGCATCATCTCCGTACGATCAAACGTGGCTTAAAAATAGAAAACCATCTCGGAGTTGCAACCGAGTCAGCTTAGTGGAAGCATTGAGGTCCGGCCTAAATGTGTTAAGTTAGGCTCATGGAGCCTAAGCTGGGAGCCCCAAAGGAAGGGCAACCCAAGTAAGTCCCAAAATCGGTGGGTTTAGTGTAGGTTAAGTCCTTGGAAGAAAGATCCAAGGTCGTTAATAGACCACCTTGGAATGACACCTTTGGGACTATGCCAAATTTGAACATATTGTGGGGGTTGCATCCCAACATTATGACAATGTCGCACCATAGCGGATGGCAACTTGAGAATTGGTGTGCCGACTATGAATATAGTCGATGAGGGCATCGACTCCATTTGGTGGGACATGGCTTTCACGGGCATTGGCCCAATGTGAGGGCATAGTTGCCTAGTATGGTTTGGGTTGTTGTAGTGTTGCTCCGGCAACACGAAGATCAACATAAGATTGGACTTCCATCGGTGGAAGTCCATATCTTAGCCATGGTTATTGATTAAGGGGTGAGTCCCAAATGAAAGAATATGAAGGTTGGTCCCCCTCCTATGGACTAAGAAGGTCCGCAGTATGGGGACCTAACCATTCGCATGGCGGAATGTGCAGGGTAGCGCTTGGGACCCTTGCTAGAATTGAAAAACGATCAAGATACTTAAGGGGAGCTAGCAAGGGTTACGATAGCAAGAAAAATGAAAGAAGTTGTGTCTGGAAATGGACGACTACTATGATGTGTAAAGACTCGAGGTGGACGACAAAGTCGCCATAGCGGTTACCTTTTCAAAGACCATGTGCTTGAGTGGTGGACTAGCAATAAAGCCAGAGGGCCCAAAATAGCAACAAGCTTGACTTGGGTTGGCTTCATGAAATTTCTTTTTGAGGGCTTCACGCCGGAGTACCAAGAATTGTGTGAAAAATGAACTTGGTGCAAATGAGGCACAAGGGATCTCTTAAGGCCTATGTGCCCGATTTTAACACCCAAATGAATGTTACACCTAAGATGGATGGGTTTGCTAAGAAATGCAAAGTGGTTGGTGGACACCTTGTTGAAGTTTCTTAGATTGGTTGCCAAAGTGGGTGGTGGACACCTAGTTGAAGTTTCTTAGGTGGGTTGCCAAAGTGGGTGATGGACGCCTTGTTCAAGTTTCCAAAGTTTTTCAAGGATATGGCGGGGACCATCAAGATTGACAAGAGCATTGAAGCCGATGGCCCCAAAAAGAAGTCGGGTGGTGCCTCACAACAACATGATTTGTATGTCCCAAGGCAAAGAGTGCAAGAAGTTGGGCCATCAAACCAACACAAAGGGCAAGCCGAGGGTACAACTTCCAACAAGGGTGGCACTCAAGGAAAAAAACCACGTAATGTTGGAAACAAAGAAGGTTGCTTTGTGGTACCAAGGCAAACCATATTGTGCCGCAGATGGAATGTGAGAAATTGGCTTTGTGGTATCAAAGTAAATCATGTTTGCACCGCGGATGGAATGTTAGAAGGTGGCATTGTGGTACCAAGGCAAGTCATGTTTGTGCTGCGGAACAAATGTTAGACGGTGGCTTTGTGGCCAAGGCTAGGAGCCTTAAGCCAAGGCGAACTTTTTTGTACCTTGAGGCCCAAATCAATGGAAAAAATGTCTCATGGGTTCACAAAGAGGCAAAGCACTTCTTCATGAGCCCGCAATTCACAAAGGAGTTGGGAAGCTAACAATTTGCATGGCGGAATGCGAAGGGTTAGCGCTCGTAATCCTTGTTAGAGTTGGAAAAGTGACCAAGTTAACTAAGGGGACTTAGCAAGGGTTGTGACATCAAGGGCCTTAACCTTCTTCATTTGTCGCCACATAGCTCAACAACTCAATTTTTTGTTGAGCAAAGATGTTTTTTATTCTTGGCGGTAATTTTTTGAACAACCCATTAGTGAATACATCCTTGTACTTCGCCAACACCCCTCGAATGTGTTTTGGGGGAGGCCCATCTATCCTAGCCTCCCCATGAGATCTTTGAAATCGCCCCAATGGAACCCCAACATTACTTTGTTGAATTATCATTTGGTCCATTGAGACCAAATTCAATTTGGCTCCTTCTACTATAGAAGTCTTTGTCAACTTCAAATACACCTCTTTGCTATCACGGCACACCACAAACACGTCGGCTTGCACCTCACATGTACCGTGTGAGATTCGAAGGAGGTGTCCTCCAAAATCAAGGCACCTCATTCATTTCACATTGTGTGAAATCTCCACAATTTGCAATGTCCCACACTTCAAGGTCACATGCAACGCCACCTCCTTTGTCTCATGCGGTTCACCATGTGTAAACCGCACATTGATGGGCTTTACGCGTTGGCAAGCCCCAATTCCTTTTTGAGTTTCGAGCTCATAAAGTAATGCATTGCTTCCTCATCAACCCATGAGACATATTTTTCATTCATTTGATCCTCAAGAAGCAAAAGACTTGGCCATGGCTTAAGGCTATTATCTTTGGCCAACATTTGGTCCGTGGCCACAACATGATTTTCTTTGGTACCATGAGGCCATCATCTAACATTCCCTCCACGGCACAAACATGATTTGGCTTGGTATCCCAATACCAACTACTAACATTCCGTCCGCGACACAAATATGATTTGCCTTGATAGCACAAAGCTACCGTCTTTGTTCCAACAATGGGTGGCTTTCCTCCTTAGTGCCACCCTTGTTGGAAGTTGTACCTTTGGCTTGCTTTTTGTGTTGGTTTGATGGCCCAATTTCTTGCGCTTTTAGCCTCGGGACATCTTTCATCTCAAACTAATTTGTTGTGAGGCACCACCCAAGTTTTTTTCGGGTCCATCAGCTTCAATGCTCTCGGCAATCTTGATAGTCCCTGCCATATCCTTGAAAAGCTTTGGAAATTTGAACAAGGTATCCACCACCCACTTTTGCCCCCCACCAAACAAAATACATTTTCTAGAAAACTCATCCCTAGTAGGCGTAGCATTCATTTGGGCCGTTAAAATCTTGCACATAGGCCTTAAGAGACCCATTGTGCCTCATTTGAACCACATTCATTCCCTTATACAATTTTTGGTACTCTGATGTGAACCTCTCAACAAGCAACTCCATAAAGCCAACCCAAATCAAGCATGCCACCACCTTGGGCTCTTACAATTTCTTACTAATCCATCACTCAAGCACATGGTCTTTCGAAAAGGTAACCGCTATGGCAACCTTGTCGTCCACCTTGGAATTTTGGATGTCATAGTTGTCGCAACACTTGCTAGTTCCCTTTAGTTAATTCGGTCCATTTGTCCAACTTTAGCAAGCGTCACGAGCACTAACCTTTCGCATTCTGGCATGCGAAAGGTTGGCTCCCAATACCGCGGATCTTCTTAGTTCATAGGAGGGGACCCAACCCTACTCAAACCTTAATCGGTAACCAATTCTTAGATGTGGACTTTCGTCCATTGAAATCCAATCTTATGTTGATCATCGTATTGTCAGAGCAACACTATAACACCCCAAGCCAAACTAGGCAACTATGCCCTTACACTAGGCCAATGCCCATGGAGCCCATGCCGTTCGGCTTCAAGTGGGTTCGAGCACACCACCTCATCCATATAAGCCTTTAGGACTATAGGTAGGGCCCCCATCCCACCGTGAAGTAACCTTTTGTCTCTCTCCCAACACTTGGTGCCAAATAGACATTTTTCCTTAGACGCTGGGGCTGGAAGCCCCCGACAGCTTCAGAACCCCATAACTTCCTCATATCTTATCTGATGCAAACAATCAACCACTCCATCGTCATCTATGTTTCACGCAAATGTTGATGGACTACTCACTTGTTCCATTCGGGCAATTATTGGGGAAGTTATGCCTATTCAAAGCTTTGAAATCCCGATAGCCATTCCCAAGCCATTGCTGCACCAGGGCGTTGTCTTGGGACAATGCCCCACTCAAATCGCCATATCCCCTAGCTCACACCTTCGATTGAGGTGTTCTTGAGCATTCTAGAATCAACATGCCATAAGCTACGCATAGCTTATGGCTTCATTTTCATACATCCTTGTCTTCATGGGTGGGAGGTGTTCCCAACGCTTGGGGCTCTCACCCACACTAGGATCACTTGAGCCCTCTCACCAACGGCACCACAAGTCTCGGGTTTCAGTCCGGGGTCCTCTTTGTGCCCATGGTGTTTCGTGCACTCCTCATGGAGAAGCACGTGACACTCAACCCCCCCAAATGGAGTCGATGCCTTCATCGACTATACCCGTAATCGGCATACCAATTCTCAAGTTGCCATCTTCTATGGTGCGGCATTGTGTTTACCTTAGAGCGCAACCCCCACAATGCATTTTCAAATTTGGCATATTCCCAAAGGTGTCGTTCCAAGGTGGTCCATTAGCGACCTTGGATCTCTCTTCCAAGGACCTAACCTATGTTAGGCCCATCGATTTTGGGACTCACTTGGGTTGCCTTTCCTTGGGCCCTCCCACCCTAGGCTCCAACGAGCCTAACTTGACACATCTAGGCCGGATTTTAACGCTTCCACTAAGTTGACTCGGTTGCAACTCCGAGATGGCTTTCCATTGTTAAGCCACGTTCAATCGCACAAGGGTGATGCCAAGTCCCACCCGACTCGGTTCCCACTTTGCTCTTTCGAGACATGGGTTCATGACTCCCATACGCCAACTCTCGTTAGCTCGCGGGTAGCACTTTTATGAGCACGCGCCATCATATTGCCTCCGCCCGGACAAGCCCATGGCTAAGAGGATTCGTAGTTTTATTCAAGGCCCCTCCAAGCCATGGCCCCCAATTATTCGGTTTACCCAACCTAGTTTGGCATATCAATTCCTCCTCTTGTACTAATCTTGCACATGTACAAGACTAGGACCTCATCTCATATTTTTCTCTTTGCACCAGTAAAGTTGAACTTTATTGCCTCAAGCTAAAGAACAAATACATGTTGTGGAGGGCATTGCCTCGAAGCTAAGTGTGCTACTAGCGTCTCTTCCTCAGTAAAAGAGATTAATGTCTTAATCAATGCCTACAGTTTTTTATTGGAATCTATAGTCTTAGTTTCTTCAAAGTGCTCCACCAATTCCTTGGCGTTCGCCATATCTCTTGCCGCTATCCCAGCGGCTTCTTTTTCTTGGTGTCCCCGCCATTTCACTTTGAACTCCTTTTCACCTTGGTTTCATCACCATTTCACCTTGTACTTCTTTGGTTTTTCACTTGGGTTTTCTACACATCAGGATGCCCCATACCCCATATTCCAAATGACCTACATCAAGGTCGGGAGGTGGCCTAATCAATTTCTTGCAATCGGGCCACAAGCTGTCTTCCTTAAATGGCTTTAATGATGAGACATGGAATGTCGGATGCACTTTAGAGTGAGCCCTTTGGGCAAGGTTAAGTTGTTGACATTCAACAACACCTTCTGGTGTTCACCACAATCTCAACGACAAAAGGAGAGAATCACCAAAATCGTCGCATGAGAAGGATTATGTAATGAGGTTTACGAGGGCCGACGGACCGGTTACCAAACTAGTGAAGATAGTTAAATTAATAACTACATAAAGTTAAATGGCCAAAATTAGTAAGCCATTTAGATTAGTAGGTTATATAGGAGGCAAGTAAACATTAATAGTATTATTATAGAAATTAATAAGCCACATAGCAAGCCACTTAGGATTATTGGGCTTCGTGGTGAAAAACACTCACCTAGGCCACATAGGTGAGGCAAAGGAGGTGGAAGTAATTAAGGGCCAAGAAATGACTTCTTGGTTAGCCTTGAGAATCCTCCTTTACCTAGATATTACTTATGTAGATTTTAGGCTACAATCTATTACATCTTGAATGTGAAAGAAAATGAGGATTATATGTGCCTTCTTTGAGGAATCCGGAAGAGTTATCTTCATCTTCTTAGAAAAATAGCAAGATAAGGTAATATAGGAGAGGGGCACATGTTAGGCACCTCTTTTCACTATATATAGAATTAGGATTAGAATTAGTATACCTTACCTTATTCACATCGATATGCTACACAAGAGCTAGGTCCTTTGTATCTTTACCATTTTGGAATACAAGAGCTTCAAGCTCACACCTTCATCTTAATTATTCAAAGTAGAAACAAAGTAAAATTTTAGCTAAGACATAGTCAAATTGAGCGATTGGGATTGAGACTTGAGATGATCTATAGCCACTCACATGAGGTGAACTAGTTGCGAGAGATTTTATAAGGACTCACATGAGGTGAACTTAGACAATTGAATGAACGAAAATCATGATGAAATGTACGACGCAAAGGAATGAATAAACTTGAGAAATTGAGGCATGAATGATTAACCATTGAAAGCGAGTAGTTAAAGATGTGAGGGAATTGTTGTTGACACATAAGACAAATTATGAAGAAAAGAGAGAGAGGGAGAGGTAGAAGAAGGCAAAAATTGTGCGTGAAAGCAACTAAGACATAACAAATAAACCTTAAAATACTTCTTCACATTCTTTGATCACATAACTCCCTTCACAAAAAGAAAGATGATTGATTAACAACGTGTTTGAAGTATTTTCATTTCCGAAGCATTTCAATTATGAGTATATTATTAACTTATGATATGAATGTCTACTACTAAATGCTAATGCATATAAGATATCTATATTGCTAAAAAAGGTCAATTAATCGTGACTCAAATGCTTTGAAACATAAAAACGGATAATGAATGAGTCTTTGACTAACTTTGTTATGACTTCATTATGATATTACTTTAACATGAATTGGTTATATTGTGATTATGCTAAAAATAGTCTTTGCCATCTATATTAAGTATGTGCTAAAAATAGACTGAGGTCAATTATATTATAATCGTGCTAAAAATAACATGTTCTTAATTGTAGTAAAAACTGATATTATATCATATATGTGCTAAAAATATCTTGTGTGTAAAATAGACTGTGGCTAATTATAGCAGAGACTGCATGAGTGAACTAAAAATGGGTTGTGCCTAATTATAGTAGAAAATGTAGGACTGATCTGAAAATAAAATGTGCCTAATTAATGACAAAGATTGTAAGACTAACCTAAAACATATTGTTGTAAATATAGTTGATACTGAGTTATAATTGGACTGAGCTAAAAATAGACTGGACCTAATTATAAAGCATTAATCGACTACTTATGGAAAGATTACTTGAAGAACTTGAAGACGGTTATGTGGCTACTGAAAGATAGTCACTTAAAAAAGAATATTCGACTACTTAAAGATTTATTTGGATACGTTGAAGACGTTACTTGATCAAGTAGAAAGGATTACTTGACACTCGAAGAAGGTTACTTAGTTATATTGAAGACGGTTCCCAACCAATTGAAGAAGGATACTTGAACACTCGAAGACGGTTACTAAGTTACATTGAAAACTTGAAGTAGATTACTTAGAGACTTGTAGAAGGTTACTTAGCTACATTGAAGACTTGAAGATGGTTACGTGGCCGATCGAAGATAATTACTTGGCCGAAAAGAGAAGATCATTTGGACACTTAAGAATGTTACTTGGATATATGTAGAAGGTCACTTGGCTACCTTGAACACGGTCACTTGTAAAAGGAAGAGACTTGGCTACTTGATAGAAGGTTACTTGGCCGATGGAAGAAGGTTATTTGGACACTTTTAGTAGTGTTACTTGATCACTTGGCCACTTGAAGAAGATTATTCGAACACTTGAAGAAGGTGGTTCGACCATTGAAGACGATTACTTGGAGTACATTGAAGAAGGTTCCTTGGACATGAAGAGACGGATTAAAAAAAATTACTTAGTTACTCAAAGAATATACTTAGCCTACTGGAATTGAAAATCCAAAAGAAAATATGAGACAACCATGACACATGAAGAGGTTCAACACACTCGAAGAAGTAGTTATGACTCAAGCAAGTGCAAGTAGTATCAATTGAGTTGAAAGAAACAACTACGGCACATGAAGACCTTTGCGACACGAAGAGGAGATTAAGAACAAGATTAAATAGAAAAAACTACTTGAAGTAATAACAAGACAAGAGGTCCCTTCGACGGCACGAAAAGATACATCATTAAAGATACAAGGTGGAGGAGTTTCTAAAAGATATCCGGTCATCAACAAGACGATACCACCAATGGGAAACTTAAAGTAGAATGTTAGTAGAACATTAGTAGGGTAGGTAGTACTAATCATCTTAATCCGGACGATGCTCTAAGTCACTACGATATGGTCAACCCTAGGAACAAGTGGAGGTAGTTGAGCTCTACATCTGGTCCACTTCATACTCCACTTCGCGTATGCTGACATTGACTTGCTCTTCATAGCATTTTTGGATTTCTCTAACAACAACTTGGTCATCACCAAGGCTTGTTCACACATCTTGGCCAAGTTCTCACCATTTTGGTTGAACTCTAGTGTTGAATGTGCCCCCTTGAGAGCTAGGTTAGTAGGTTGGAGCGCACTTCATAAGCCACCATGAAAAGAAACCCTGTGGTCACCAAGTGCATGGCTTCATTGTAGCTAAACACCGCTCGACCCACATAGTCCGCCCAATCTTCTTGGTCCGCCCCCACCAAGTTCCTCAAGTATTGCTTCAAGACTCCATTCACACGCTTCATTCTCTGTTTGGGAATGGAAGGTGGTGCTAAACCTTAGTTTCATTCCAACCTTCCTAGAGAAGTGCATCCAAAATGCACTTGTGAATATTGGATCTCGATCCCACACAATCATTCTTGGCAACCCGTGGTGCCTCAACCATCCTGTGAAGAAAGTCTCCAACGCGGTCACGGTTCCCACAATCGGCACCATGTGTGCCAATTTGGCAAACCGCTCTACCATCACCAAGAAGCCATCATACCCTTGAGACTTCGGCAAATTTGTGATGAACTCCATGCACACACTATCCCATGGACACCCTATGCCATGGACACACTATGCCATGGCCCCGGCAGGATATGCAACGGTTGCAAGTGGCCGGCTTGCTCTTGGTAAGAAGTTTGGTTCACTTGGCACCTTACATAAGTCTTCACAAAATGGGTTATATCCTCCTTTATGCGCGGAAATGGTACCTCCTTGACACCATTCTATGGTGGCTTTTTTTCCTCCTCTATGGCCGGCAATGGGACTATCTTATTTTCCTTCAAAACTAATACCCTTAACTTGCCTTGTGGCACATACACCCGAGTTTGCTTATACTTAAGCAATCTGTCCACCAACTTAACTTCTTTGAGCACCTTGCCTTTGCGAAGCTCACCTAGAAGCCTTTAAGCTTCGGGGTGATTAATGTACCCCTTCCGTATCTTGCATCACAAATTCTCTTAACTGATAAACATTAGCCACAAGTACCACATTAGCCACATGGCGAAGTGTTCTTTCTCATGAGTTGGTTGTCTCCTTTGACGACCATCGAGCTTCATGCTCCCATACGGAATGGCCATCCATCTTGCATCAACACTCTGCCAATGGCAAAGTCATTTGCCCTCGTATGCACCTCAAAAGGTTTGTCAAACTCCGCGAATTTTAGCACTGGCGGTGAAGACAACTTGCTCTTAAGCTCCTCAAAGTCTTGGTAACAAGGCTCATCCCACTCTTGGGATAGCCATTTTTTCAACAAGTTGGACAAGGTCCTAGCAACCTTAGAAAATTCTCAATTGAAGCGGCGGTAGTAGTTGGCTAGGCCAAACAATGACCTAAGCCCTTTTTGGGTCATGGGCCGCTTCCACTTTTGGATTGCCTTGACCTTCTTCATGTCCATCCACCAAATTCATTTGTCACCACATAGCTCAAGAACTCAATCTCTCATTGAGCAAAGTTGCTTTTCATTCCTTGGCGGTAATTTTTTGAGCAACCCATTAGTGAATGCATACTTGTACCTCACCAACACACCCCGAATGTGGTTTGGGGAAGGCCCATATTTCCTAGCCTCCCCATGAGTTCCTTGGAGTTGCTCCAATGGAACCACGACCATTATTTGTTGATTTCTCATTTAGCCCATTGAGACCAAATTCAACTTGGCTCCTCCTACCATAGGAGTCCTTGTGAATTTCAATTCACCTCTTTGCCATCATGGCACACCACAAGCTCACCGGTTTGCGCCTCACATCTACCATGTGAGTTTCAAAAAAGGTGTCCACTTCATCCATTATAGAAAGTGTATAACTTTCCACAAACTCCAATGTCCTACATTTCAAGGTCACATGCAACGCCACCTCCGTTATTTCATGCAGTTCACCCTTTGCAAACCGCACATTGATGGGCTTGCCCGCTTTACGCGTTGGCAATCCCCAACACATTGTGCGCTTCGGGCTCATGAAGGAGTGCGTTGCCTCTTTGTAAACCCATGAGACATTTCTACCATTCGTTTGACCTCAAGGTACAAAAGACTTGGCCTTGGCTTAAGGCTACCAACCTTGGCCACAAAGCCAATGTCTAACATTTGGTCCGCGGCAACAACATGATTTGCCTTGGCACCACAATGCCACATTCTAACATTCCGTCCGGGGCACAAACATGATTTGCTTTGTTACCACAATGCCACTTTCTAACATTTGGTCCGTAGCACAAACATGATTTGCCTTGATACCACAAAGCCAACTTCTAACATTCCGTCCGCGGCACAAACATGCTCATAGAGTCGGAAAAGTTTACTGGAAAATTCGCCAAGTGGACTTTATTGCTCCAGGTGTACGACTTTGAGTTGATACACCATGCTAGTATTACCAACCTGGATGCAAATGGACTCTCACGCAATCCAAGTCCCTCGGACGAGGACTTGATCGGAGCTAGGTGGCAAGGAGATTGTGATCGAGAGCTAGGTGGCAAGGTTCCAGGTTGGCACGCAGCTGCCTATTTCATTTTATTTCCTAGAGCAAAGTACGTGTTGGTGATGGGTTGGATCAAATGGGTTGTAGGGGTTGAGATGAGGTGGCATAGTTTTGCTTGTTTGGGAAGGTCATTACATATGCGCGTAATGTTTATGTGTGTTGAAAATATTTTTGTGGGTGGGGTTTGGGGCAAATGGGCACCCTCTCGGTTCCGAGAGGGTGGTGGGGGTTGGGATGAGGTGGCCTGCTTTTGACGAGAAGATGGGCGAGTAAGGGCCATTTGCTGAAATTTTCAAGTTATGTGTTAATGTCATGCTTGTCAATCTAGGTTGGGGGGCCCTCTTGGAACCGAGAGGGTGGGTGAATCGGGGCCATATTCTAAAGTTTTTCTAGTTGGGTATCAAAGTTGTGCTTAAAAATCTATGTTGTGGGGGCCTTCTCCAAACCGAGAGGGTGGATAAGGTGTGAAAGGTATCTTTCTAAATCTATGTTGTGGGGGCCCTCTCGGAATCGAGAGGGTGGGTGAGTTGGGGTCATTTAAAAAAAAATTCAAATTATGTGTGAAAGTTGTGCTTGAAAATCAGTGTTGTGGGGGCCCTCTCGGAACCAAAAAGGTGGGTTAATCGAGGCCATATTCTGAATTTTTTCTAGTTAGGTGTCAAAGTTGTGTATATGAATCCTTGTTGGGGGACCGTCTCAGAACCGCGAGGGTGGGTAAGGTGTGAAAGTTGTCTTTCTAAATCTATGTTGGGGGGTCTTCTCAAAAGCGAGAAGGTGGTTGAATCAGGGTTATTTTTGAAAATTTTCAAGTTATATGTGAATGTTGTGCTTAAAAATCTATGTTGTGGGGGCCTTCTCCAAACCGAGAGGGTGGATAAGCTGTGAAAGTTATCCTTCTAAATCTATGTTGTGGGGGCCCTTTCAGAATCGAGAGGGTGGATGAATTGGAGTCATTTTTGAAAATTTTCAAATTATTTGTCAAAGTTGTGCTTGAAAATCCGTGTTGTGGGGGCCATCTCGGAACCAAAAGGTGGGTTGGTCGAGGCCATATTTTGAATTTTTTCTAGTTAGGTGTCAAAATTGTGTATATGAATCCTTGTTGGGGGACTGTCTCGGAACCGCGAGGGTGGGTAAGGTGTGAAAGTTGTCCTTCTAAATCTATGTTGGGGGGGCCCTCTCAGAACCGAGAGGGTGGGTGAATCCGGGCCATAGTTTGAATTTTTCTAATTAGATGTCAAAGATGTGTATATAAATCCGTGTTTGTCGCAACCCTTGCTAGCTCTGCTTAACTAATTTGGTCATTTTTCAAATTCTAGCAAGGGTCACAAACGCTAACCCTTCACATTTCGTCATGCGAATGGTAAGATCCCCATACAGCAGACCTTCTTAGTCCATAGGAAGGGACCAACACCCCTACTCTTTCATATTGGACTCACCTCTTAATCGATAATCATTGTTAAGATGTGGATTTCCACACATTGAAGTCCAATCATCACGTTGCCGGAGCAACACTACAACACCCCAGCCATTCTAGGTGTGGACACCTCCAGATCAACAGGGGAACACCAAACCAGAAAGGATTAGTTTCGGCGACAGAATCCAGGCGACAGCGCAAGGGGAGCCGTTTGGAGCGAGAGCGAAGATAGGAGGCCGAGAAGCAGACTGGGAGCAGGCCCAGGAAAGGAGGGCAGGCCACGTGGCGAGCGAGAGCTGAAAACCCAGCTAAGGAGGTTGGGAGCCTAGAGGGGCTGTGAGCCCAAGTAAAGAGAGGGCTGCGAGGAATTAAGGCCGGGCCACCCCCCCTTTTATTGGGACCCACCAGGCTTAACCTCGACATCAGCAGCAATTTAGGGTTACGGGCTGAGCCTAATTATGAGCGAACCTATTAGTGAGACCTTTACACTAGTAGGTTAGGGGCCTAATTTTGAGTGAACCTATTAATGAAAACTTTTACACTAGTAGGATAGGAACCACTTAGTAGATTAGCTAAGTAGGAATAATTAAAGGATTAGGAGAAGATGAACACATAAATGGATGTAACTAGCCTTAGATGAATGGGATTGGAAAGGGCATAACTAAAGACTCGTGGCACATCTAGACACCTAGTACATGCCCTAATGTATTCCACTAGTAGATCTATTTTAAGTACATGTCATTATTATTAATAGATCTGACTGAGCCGAATTTAGACTGCAGTTACATACACTGCCTAAATTAGTAAATGTGCACATTTCACATTAAAAAAAGACCCAACCGCCACATCCCCCTTTTGGTAGATATCGAACCCTATATAAAGAGGGCACATAGGGGCCCTAAAGGACCTCATTCTAACGCGAGCTATTCGAGGTGGAGGACTAGAAGACCGGCGGCCTACAAGATTGAAGGACCTCGAGACCGGTGGCCTACGAGACCAGAGGTTTTCAAGATTTAAAGGATCGAAAGATCCTCGCACTTTGAAGAATTAAAGGATTGTAAAATCCTCGAGCTTTCTAGGACATTAAAGGATTGGAAAATCCTTGAACTCTTAGAATATTAAAGGATCAAAAGATCCTCGAGTTTCTCAAAACATCAAAAGGATCAAAAGGTCCTTAGGAACTTGGAAAATTGGAGGACTTACAAATTGAAGGACTCAAAGGCGTAAGGCCGTGAAACAATATTTGAACTTAGAAAATATTTGAGAAAAATGGAAATCGGGATTTAACTAAAATTAGCAGTCCACAAAGGAGGAAGGACTTTTGGAAACTAACATTTTGGAAAAGCTTGTTACGAGATTAAAATCCAACGAAGATTATGTTTCCAAAACCAAGTTAATTGCACAAAAGGCAAAAGGGAGGTAACAACCGAGAATAAGCTAAAGCCTTGAAGTTGAAATCATGGATTGAAGTACGAGGTGATTTACAAAGTGGGAGAGCATCGGAATCAAAATCATAACGGGAGGAGGACAAGGGAGGTGGCCGACGATCGGGCCACGTCAATCACTACATAAGATGTCTTCTCAAACCACACCTCACCACATCAAAGAGAACTCTAAATGATGGCATAGGAGTTAAAAGGATAAGGACTTGAGTAATATGGAACAAACATTTCAATGAAAGAATTCATGAGAATTATATGTACTCTATGAATTGAATGGAGAGTGGAAATCTAGTATAGATACTTTAGCGAGTGAGTATGCTTGAAATACCAAAATCTTGTGACTCTATCATAATAATGAATGGAATGAAAATATTTGTAAGTCATTCAAACCATGAAAGGATTTAGGGGAATATAAACTTGAAAACCTCGGACACCTACTCATTAGAGATTCATTCAA
Source organism: Polytrichum formosum (assembly GCA_964035585.1). Taxonomy (NCBI): domain Eukaryota; kingdom Viridiplantae; phylum Streptophyta; class Polytrichopsida; order Polytrichales; family Polytrichaceae; genus Polytrichum; species Polytrichum formosum. Next base: position 10,878,078 of record OZ037938.1, on the reverse strand, counting down.
ATATCCTTTGATTTGGACTCAAAATTTTAGGAGAACATAAACTGGTAAACTAGGTCATATATCCCTTAGGGATTCTTAAGGGTTCATACCCAAAACCATCATACAAAATTAAGAACTTATGTAGAATGCAATCACCTTCAAACATAATGGAAACCTAGAGGAATCTAATTTTGGTGGGAGTGACTTCCATGTCAACCGGTTCAGTAGCGGGTTACACAGTCTAAGGCTGAGGGTTGAAGGTGGCCTCAACACTAGGCAACTATGCCCTCACATTGGGCCAAGGCCCATGGAGGCAGTGCCGTTCAGCCTCGGGTGGGTTCGGCCACACCACTTCACCCATATAAACCTCTAGGATTTTAGGCAGGCCCCCTACCCCACCGTCAAGTGACATTTTGTCTCTCTCCCAACACTTGGGGCCAAGTGTACATTTTTCTTTAGCCGTTGCGGCTTGAAGCCCCAGCAGCTTCAGAGACCCCCATAACTTCTTCATATGGTATCTGATCCTAACAATCAACAACTCCATCGTCATTTACGTTTCACATAGATGCCGATGGATTATTCACTTGCTCCATTTGGTTAGGTATTGAGGAAGTTATGCATGTTCAAAGCTTCACAGTCCCGGGAACCCGCCCCAGGCTACTGCTGTACCAGAGCGTTGTCCTGGGACAACACCCCACTCAAATTGCCACATTTCCTAGCTCACACCTTTGATTGAGGTGTTTTTGAGATTTCTAGAATTGGTACGCCATAAGCTATGCATAACTTATGGCCTTATCCTCATTGTCGCGCACCTCTCCATGAAGAGCGCCCGAAACACCATGGGCACAAGGGGGACCCCGGAGTGACACCCGGGACTTGTGGCGCCATGAGTGGTTGTGCCCAAGTGACCCTAGTGTGGGTGAGGGCCCCGGGCGTTGAGAATGCCTCCCACCCACAAAGACTAGGAGTCATAAAGGTAAGGCCATTAGCTACGAGTAGCTTATGGCGAGAGGATTCTAGAATGCTAAGGAACACCTCAATCAAAGGTGTGAGCTAAAAGATATGGCCATTTGAGTGCGGCGTTGTCTCGGGACAGCGCCCTGGGACTGCAGTGACTGTAGTAACTTTAAACAGCCATAACTTCCTCAATACTTGCTTGAATGGGGCAAGTGAGGAGTCCATCGGCATCTACGTAAAACGCAGATGACGATGGAGTGGTTGCTTGCTACCATCAGAGTTGACTACAAAAAGTTATGGCAGTCTGAAGCTGCGGGGGTGCTTCTAGCCCCAGCGGCTTCGGGAAAATGGCTACTTGGCCCCAACTCTAGGTAGAGAGACAAAAGGTTTCTTGACGGTGGCGTAGGGGTCCCGCGTAGAGTCCAAGAGGCTTATATGGGTGAGGCGGGTTTCCCGACCGACCCCCCCGGAGCATAGTTGGCAACTATGCTTCGGGTAGTTGTAGTGTTGCTTTGGCAACACCATGATCAACTCAAGAGTGGATTTCCACGGATGGAAATCCACATTTAAGGATTGGTTACCGATTAACAAAAGAGTCCGGAATGCATGTGTAGGAGGGTTTGGTGACCAAGCCATGAGCTTGGGGGTCCACGGTATGGAAAGCTAACCGTGCACGTGTGTGGGATGTGTAGGTTAGCGCTCGTGACACTTGCTAGAGTTGGAAAGCGGACAACATAAGTTAACCTAGCAAGGGTTGCGACACTTGGTATCAGAGCAGGGTTCCGTTCTTTGAGCTAGCAATTTGAAGGAGAGATGACTTTCAAACGTGCGGGTGACGATGGTGAGCCCGGTGGTTCTAAGAAGTTGCGATGCTCAAAACGGAACAAGGATCATGTCCAAGAGGATTTTGACCCCGCCATTGATTTTAATGACAATGGTGGGGATGATGGTGCAACGGGTGAGGAAGTAGAGGAGTCCCTCGAAAGGGGTCCCGAAAACCTCGAAGAAAATTCGGGGGCTAGACTTCCGAATGCACCCGAGAGCTTGGAAGGTGATGATGTTGGATTGAAATTCCAACTCAAAATGCTTGAGTTCATGGACTCCGTGAATCAAAAACTCAAGCGTGGTAAGGAGGAGAGGGCCCGACAAGACAAAATGATCGAGCTCCTCATGATGCAAGGTGCTAGGCTTTCTTCTTCGACAAAGAAGTTGGCCAAGGTAAACATGCCAACTACCTTCTCGGGACTTGGCAAGGCAAGAAAGGTAAAAGAATTTTTGTTGGAAATGGATAATTACTACAACGTCCAAAGGCCCGAGGTAGATGATAAGGTCTCCATAGTAGTGACCTTTTTGAAAGACCATGCACTTCAATGGTGGACAAGTAAAAAATAGCAAGAGCCCGAAGTGGCGGCAAACTTGACTTGGGTTGGCTTCAAGGAGTTGCTTGTTGATAGGTTCACGCCAGAGTACCAAGAATTGCGGGAGGGAATGAACTTGGTGCAAATGAGGCACACGGGGTCTCTTAAGGCCTATGTGCGCGATTTTAACGCCCAAATGAATGCTACACCTAGGATGGATGAGTTTGCTAAGAAATGCATTTTCCTAGGTGGGTTGCAAAAGTGGGTGGTAGACGCCTTGTTCAAGTTCCCGAAGCTTCCTGAGGATGTGGCGGGGATCATCAAGATTGCGGAGAGAATTGAAGCCGATGGCCCCGAAAGGAAATCAAGCGGCCCCGCTCAACAAAGCGGCTTGAGCCGAAATATGTCCTGAGGCAAGGAGCGCAAGAAGTTTGGGCCATCCAACCAATACAAAGGACAAGCCGAAGGGACAACTCCCAACAAGGGTGGCTACCAAGGAGGAAAACCACCCAATGTCGGAATCAAAGGCGGCGACATGAAGGACAAGCGGTGCCACAAATGTGGCAAATTTGGTCATTTTCAAGCGGCGTGCCCCAACAACAAGGTGAGTGTAAAGGCAAATCATGTTTGTGCCGCCAACCAAATGCTAGAAGGTGGCTTTGTGGCCAAGGCTAGTAGCCTTAAGCCAAGGCCAAGTCTTTTGTACCTTGAGGCCGAAATCCATGGTCGGAATGTCTCATGTTTGGTTGTTACAGGGGCAACGCACTCCTTTATGAGCCCGAAGCTTGCGAAGGAGTTGGGCTTGCCAACACGTAAAGCGGGCAAGCCCATCAACGTGCGGTTTGCAAAGGGCGAGCCGCATGAGACAAAGGAGGTGGCGTTGAATGTGAACTTGAAGTGTGGGACGTTTGAGTTTGTGGAGATTTTCACACTTTGTGAAATGGATGAGGTGGACCTCATTTTGGGGGACACCTTCTTCGAGACTCACACGGTGGATGTGAGGCGCAAACCGGTGCGGCTTGTGGTGTGCCGTGATGGCAAGGAGGTGACTTTGAAGTTGATGAGGACTCCCATGGCGGGAGGAGGCAAGTTGAATTTGGTCTCAATAGACCAAATGGCCAACGAACAAATGGTGGTGGTGGTTCGAATGGAGCAACTCCAAGGAACTCACAGGGAGGCTAGCAACAATGGGCCTCCCCCAAAGCACATTCGCGAGGTGTTGGAGAGGTACAAGGATGTACTCACCAACGAGTTGCCCCAAGAGTTACCGCCAACGAGAGAAGTGGATCACAAGATCGAAGTCATACCGGGGTCGGAGCCACCATCCAAGGCATCTTATCGATTGAACCAAAAGGAGTTGCTAGAATTGAAGAAACAACTCAATGACTTGCTATCAAGGGGCTACATTAGACCGAGCAAATCACCATATGGAGCCCCGGTGCTCTTTGTGGACAAAAAAATGGCAAGCTACGCATGTGCATCGATTATAGGGCCTTGAATAAGGTGACCATAAAAAACAACTCTCCGCTACCTCGGATTGATGATCTTTTCGACCGGTTGGCGGGGGCCAAGTATTTTAATCGCATAGACTTGAAATTGGGGTACTACCAAATTCGAATTGCAGATGAAGATGTGGACAAGACGGCGTGCCGCACAAGGTATGGATCTTATCAGTTCTTGGTAATGCCCTTCGGGTTGTGCAATGCACCATCGACATTCACAACCCTTATGAACACCATCTTTCGGGAGGAGATGGATGACTTTGTGATAGTCTACATCGACGACATCTTGGTGTATTCCAAGACGGCGGAGGAGCATGCACGGCACCTTGAAACGGTGCTTCGAAAGCTAAGGGACAACAAGTTGTATGCCAACGGGGAGAAGAGCGACTTTGCTCGACAAGAAATTGAGTTCTTGGGCCATGTGGTGACAAGGGATGGAATGAAGCCGGACATGAAGAAGGCAAAGGCAATCCAAGAGTGGAAGCGGCCCTCGACTCAAAAAGGGCTTAGGTCATTCCTTGGCCTAGCCAACTACTACCGCCGCTTCATTCGAGATTTTTCTAAGGTTGATAGGCCTTTGTCCGACTTGTTGAAGAAGGGGGTATCCCAAGAATGGGATGAACCTTGTCACCAAGCCTTTCGGGAGCTCAAGAGCAAGTTGTCTTCGCCACCCGTGCTTAAGTTCCCGGAGTTCGACAAGCCTTTTGAGGTGCATACGGATGCAAGTGACTTTGCGATTGGCGGAGTGTTGATGCAAGAGGGACGGCCCATTGCACATGAGAGCAAGAAGCTCGATGGTTGTCAAAGGAGATGGCCAACTCATGAAAAAGAACTCTTTGCCGTAGTGCATTGCTTGAAGACGTGGCAACACTATTTGGGGTTGCACAAGACCAAGGTGTACACGGACAATGTGTCCTTGAAATATTTCGAGACACAAGCGCAAGTGAGCGCCAAGCAATTGCGGTGACACGATACCTTGGCGCTTATGAATGTGGATTTGATCCACAAACCGGGCCGTGACAATGTGGTGCCGGATGCACTAAGTAGACGGGAAGAGTTCCAAGCATTGAGCACGACCCAAACCTTGTGGTTAATGTACAAAGGCGAAGGCGATTTACATTGCAAGTTAAGGAAGGGGTACATCAACGACCCCGAAGCACAAAGGCTTTTAGGTGAACTTCGTAAAGGCAAGGCGCTCAAAGAGGTGAAGTTGGTGGACGAATTGCTCAAGTATAAGCAAAGTCGGGTGTACGTGCCACAAGGCAAGTTGAGGCTATTGGTTTTGAAGGAAGAACATGATAGTCCCATTGCCGGCCATAGAGGAGAAAAAACCACCATAGTGGTGGTGTCAAAGAGGTACTATTGGCCGCGCATGAAGGAAGAGATTGCCCACTTTGTGAAGACTTGTGTCAAATGCCAAGTGAACCGAGCCTCTTACCAAAAGCAAGCCGGCCTTTTGCAACCGTTGCCTATCCTGCCAGGGCCATGGCATAGTGTGTCCATGGACTTCATCACGAGCTTGCCGGAGTCACAAGGCTACGATGCCATCTTGGTGATGGTGGATCGGTTTAGCAAGTTGGCACATATGGTGCCGACCATGGGAACCGCAACCGCGTTGGAGACGGCGAAGCTTTTTCTCAATGCATGGTGGAGGCATCACGGGTTGCCGAGAGTGATTGTGTCGGATCGAGATCCAAAGTTTACAAGCGCATTTTGGAGGCATTTCTTTAGGAAGGTCGGAACAAAACTAACGTTTAGCACGGCCTTCCATCCCCAAACGGATGGCCAAACGGAGCGTGTGAATGGAGTCTTGAACCAATACTTGAGGAACTTTGTAAATGCGGACCAACAAGATTGGGCGGACTATGTCGGTCTAGCGCAGTTACAATGCGGCCACGCACTCGGCGACCAAGCAATCGCCTTTCAAGATGGCTTATGGAGTGGATCCGCTCCAACCTACTGACCTAGCTCTCGAGGGGGCACATTCAACACTAGAGTTCAACCAAGATGGTGAGGACTTGGCCAAGAAGCGGGAACAAGTTTTGGAGAAAACCAAGTTGTTGTTGGAGAAAGCCCAAAAGCGCTACGAAAAGCAAGTCAATGCCAAAAGAGGCGAAGTGGAGTATGAGGTGGGCCAAAAGGTGTTGTTGAATGTAAAAAATTTCACCATGCCCGAAGGCCTCACACCAAAGTTCTTGTCCAAATATGCGGGTCCATTCCCCATTGTGGAACGAGTGTTCAAGGACGTGTATAAGTTGGAGTTACCGCCCGAGATCAAAGTGCATCCGACATTCCATGTGTCACTACTAAAGCCATTCAAGGAAAACACCTTGTGGCCTAATCGCAAGCAAGTGATTAGGCCACCTCCCGGCCTTATAGGAGATCATTTAGAATACGAGGTAGAAGGCATCCTCAAGTGTAGGAACCACAAACGAAAAAGAAAGGAGTATTTGGTGAAGTGACGGGGATTCCATGAGAAAGAAGCCACTTGGGTGGCGGCAAAAGACATGGTGAATGCCAAGGAGGTAGTGGAGCGCTTTGAGAAAACTAGGGCTAAAGGTTCCACTAAAAAGAAGCGTAGGCAGTGATGAGGACATCAATCTCCTTTAGTGGGGGAGAGATGCTAGTAGCACACCTAGCTTGGAGGCAATTCCTCAATAACATGTATTTGTTTTCTTGACTTGAGGCAATAAAGTTCAACTTTAGTGGTGCAAAGAGAAGAGTATGAGATGAGGTCCTAGTCTTGTACTTGTGTTTGGTTAGTGGAAGAGGAGGAATAGATATGCCAAACTAGGTTGGGTAGGCCGAGTAATTGGGGGCCATGGCTTGGAGGGGGCTTGGATAAAACCAAGAAACCTCTTGGCCATGGGCTTGTCCGGGTGGGGGCAAGGTGATGGCGCGTGCTCATAAAAGTGCAACCTATGAGCTAACGAAAGTTGGCGCATGGGAGTCATGAACCCATGTCTCGAAAGAACAAAATGGGAACCGAGTCGGGCGGGACTTGGCATCACCACCGTGCGATCGAGGCATGGCTTAACAATGGAAAGCTATCTCGGAGTTGCAACCGAGACAACTTAGTGGAAGCGTTGAGGGTCCAACCTAGTTGTGTCAAAGTGTTAGAGTTAGGCTAGTGGAGCCTAACTTGGGAGGCCCAAAAAGAGGGGCAAACCAAGTGAGTCTCAAAGTAGGTGGGTCTAGTGTAGTTTAGGTCCTTGGACAAGATGTCCGGGGTTTCCCTAAACGGACCACCTAGGATCGACACCTTTGGGACTTTGCCAAATTTCAAGATGCATTGTGGGGGTAGCACCCAAGGGAAACACAATGCCACACCAAGAGAGGATGGCAACTTGAGAATTGGTGTGCCGACTAGAAGTATAGTCGATGAGGGCATCGACTCCATTTGGTGGGGGTGAGTGTCGCACACCTCTCCATGAAGAGCGCCCGAAACACCATGGGTACAAGGGGGACCCCGGAGTGACACCCGGGACTTGTGGCGCCATGAGTGGTTGTGCCCAAGTGACCCTAGTGTGGGTGAGGGCCCCGGGCGTTGAGAATGCCTCCCACCCACAAAGACTAGGAGTCATAAGGGTAAGGCCATTAGCTACGAGTAGCTTATGGCGAGAGGATTCTAGAATGCTAAGGAACACCTCAATCGAAGGTGTGAGCTAAAAGATATGGCCATTTCAATGCGGCGCTGTCCCGAGACAGCGCCCTGGGACTGCAGTGACTGCAGTAACTTCAAACAGCCATAACTTCCTCAATACTTGCTTGAATGGGGCAAGTGAGGAGTCCATCGGCATCTACGTAAAACGCAAATGACGATGGAGTGGTCGCTTGCTACCATCAGAGTTGACTACAAAAAGTTATGGCAGTCTGAAGCTACGGGGGTGCTTCTAGCCCCAGCGGCTTCGGGAAAATGGCTACTTGGCCCCAACTCTAGGTAGAGAGACAAAAGGTTTCTTGACGGTGGCATAGGGGTCCCGCGTAGAGTCCAAGAGGCTTATATGGGTGAGGCGGGTTTCCCGACCGACCCCCCTGGAGCATAGTTGGCAACTATGTTTCGGGTAGTTGTAGTGTTGCTTTGGCAACACCATGATCAACTCAAGAGTGGATTCCCACGGATGGAAATCCACATCTAAGGATTGGTTACCGATTAACAAAAGAGTCCGGAATGGGGGTCCGCGGTATGGAAAGCTAACCGTGCACGTGTGTGGGATGTGTAGGTTAGCGCTCGTGACACTTGCTAGAGTTGGAAAGCGGACAACATAAGTTAACCTAGCAAGGGTTGCGACACTCATGCCCCATAGTCTCCGTGGGTGGTAGGCATTCCCAACGCCCGGGGCGCTCATCCACACTAGGATCACTTGGGAATTCCCACCAACGGCGCCACAAGTCCCGGGTATCACTCCAATGTCCCCCTTGTGCCCATGGTGTTTTCGGCACTCCTCATGGAGAGGTACACGATACTCACCCCCACCAAATGGAGTCGATGCCCCCATCGATTATACTCGTAGTCGGTACACCAATTCTCAGGTTGCCATCCTCTATGGTGCGGCATTGTGTTTACCTTAGGGCGCGCCCCCCACAATGCATCTTCAAATTTGGCATAGTCCCAAAGGTGTCATTCCAAGGTGGTCCGTTAGTGACCTTGGATCTTTCTTCCAAGGACCTAACCTACAGTAAACCCATTGATTTTGGGATTCATTTGGGTTGCCCCCTCTTTGGGACCCTCCCACCTTAAGCCCCACAAGCCTAACTTGACACATCTAGGCTGGACCTCAACGCTTCCACTAAGTTGACTCGGTTGCAACTTCGAGATGGTTTTCCATTGTTCAGCGACGTTTGATCGCCAACTCCTGCCCGACTTGGTTTCCACTTTGCCTTTTCCAGACATGAGTTCATGACTCTTATGCGCCAACTCTTGTTAGCTCACGGGTAGCACTTTTATGAGCATGCACTATCACCTTATCCCCACCCAAACAAACACATGGCTAAGAGGTTTCTTAGTTTTATACAAGACCCCTCCAACCCAGGGCCCCCAATTACTTGGCTTACCCAACCTAGTTTGGCATATTTATTCCTCCTCTTCTATTAACCAAGCACAAATACAAGACTAGGACCTCATCTCGTATTCTTCTCTTTGCACCATTAAAGTTGAACTTTATTGCCTTAAGCCAAAGAACAAATACATGTTGTGGAGGGCATTGCCTCCAAGTTAAATGTGCTACTAGCGTCTCTCCCCCACTAAAGGAGATTGATGTCCTTATCAGTGCTTACGTTTTTTTATTGGAACCTTTAATCTTATTTTCATCAAAGTGCTCCACCAATTCCTTGGCATTTGCCATGTCTCTTGCCGTTATCCAAGTGGCTTTTTTTTCTTGGTATCCCCACCATTTCACTTTGAACTCCCTTGGTTTTTTCACTTGGGCTTCTTACACTTGAGGATGCCCTCTACACCATATTCCAAATGACCTCCTACAAGGTCGGGAGGTGGCCTAATCATTTGCTTGCGATTGGGTCACCGTGTCTACCTTAAATGGCTTTAATAATGTGACATGAAATGTCGGATGCACTTTGACCTTGGGCACTAACTCCAACTTATACATGTCTTTGAACACTCGTTCCACAATGGGCAACCGAACTTCAACTTCTGTCGCAACCGTTGCTAGGTTCCCTTAAGTATGTCGGTCCATTTTTCATTTCTAGCAAGAATAACGAGTGCTAACCCTTTGCATACCGCAATGCGAATGGTTAGCTCCCCATATCGTGGACATTCTTAGTTCATAAAAGGGGGACCAACCCTCTTACTCCTTCATTCGGGACTCACCCCTTAATCGGTAACCATTGCTAAAATGTGGACTTCCACCCATGGAAGTCCAATCTTATGTTGATCATTGTGTTGCCGGAGCAACACTACCACAACCCGAGCCATACTAGGCAATTATGCCCTCACATTGGGCCAATGTCCATGGAGGCCTTGCCGTTCGGCCTCGGGTGGGTGAGGCCACACCACCTCACCTATATAAGCCTCTAGGATTTTAGGCAGGACCCCTACCCCACCATCAAGTAACATTTTCTCTCTCTCCCAACACTTGGGGCCAAGTAGATATTTTTCCTTAGCCTTGGGGCTGGAAGCCCCCAACAACTTCAAAACCCTATAACTTCTTCATATGGTATTTAATTCTAACAATCGACCACTCCATTAGCATTTACGTTTTACGTAAATGCCAATGGACTACTCACTTGCCCCATTTGGGCAAGTATTGAGGAAGTTATGCCATATCAAAGCTTTACAGTCCCGGGAGCCACTCCTAGACCACTGCTGTTCCAGGGCATTGTCCCGGGACATCACCCCACTCAAATTGCCATATCTTCTAGCTCACACCTCCAATTGAGGTGTTTTGAGCATTCTAGAATTGGCACGCCATAAGCTACGCATAGCTTATGGTTTCACCCTCATGCCTCCTAGTCTCCATGGGTGGGAGGCGTTCCCAATGCCCGGGGCCCTCACCCACACTAGGATCACTTGGGCCCTCTCACCAACGGCACCACAAGTCTTGGGTGTCTCTCCGGGGTCCCCCTTGTGCCCATGGTATTTCGGGCACTCCTCATGGAGAGGTCCGTGACAACTTCGGACATGAATTTTGAAATGAAAGTTTTGGGCAAGATTAAGTTGTTCACATTCAACAACAACTTTTGGTCCACCTCATACTCCACTTAGCGTATTCTGGCATTGACTTGCTCTTTGTAGCAGTTTTGGACTTCCTCCGCCAACAACTTGGTCATCTCCAATAATTGTTCATGCTTCTTGGCCAAGTCTGCACCATCTTGGTTGAACTCTAGTATTGAATGTGCCCCCTCAAGAGCTAGGTTAGTAGGTTGGAGCGCACTCCATAAGCCACCACGAAAGACAACCCCTTGGTCACCAAGTGCGTGGTTACATTGCCAACAAATTCCGGTCGATCCACATAGTCCGCCCAATCTTCTTGGTCCGCCCCCACCAAGTTCCTCAAGTATTTCTTCAAGACTCCATTCACAAGCTCTGTTTTTCCATCTGTTTGGGAATGGAAGGCCGAGCTAAACCTAAGTTTCATCTTGACCTCCCTAGAGAAATGCATCCAAAATGTACTTGTGGACTTTGGATCTCCATCCGACACAATCACTCTTGGCAACCCATGGTGCCTCCACCATCCTTTGAGAAAAGGCTATGCGGTTTCCAACACGGTCGTGGTTCCCACAATTGGCACCACGTATGCCAACTTGGCAAACCGCTCTACCATCACCATGATGGCATCATACCCTTGTGACTTCGGCAAACTTGTGATCAAGTCCATGCACACACTATGCCATGGACATACTATGCCATGGAAACACTATGCCATGGCCTCGGCGGGATAGGGTACTTGAGCAATCCGTCCACCAACATGACCTTTTTGAGCACCTTGCCCTTGCAAAGCTCACCTATAAGCCTTTGTGCTTCGGAATAATTAATGTACCCCTCCCTCATCTTGCATCACAAGTTTCTTTCACCGGTAACCATAACCACAAGATCTAGATGGTGCTCATTGTTTGGAACTCTTCCCGTCTATTTAATGCATCCGGCACCACATTGCCATGTCCCAGTTTGTGGATCAAATCCACCTTCATAAGTGCCAAAGTATCGTGCCAACACACTAGCTTGGCGCTCAATTGCACTTGTGTCTCAAAATAATTCAAGGATACATTGTCCATATACACCTTGGTCTTATGCCACCCCAAATGGTGTTGCCACATCTCCAAGCAATGCACTACAGCGAAAAGTTTTTTCTGATGAGTTGGCCGTCTCCTTTGACAACCATCGAGCTTCATGCTCTTATATGCAATGGCCATCCATCTTGCATCAACACCCGCCAATGGCAAAGTCACTCGCCCCCATATGCACCTCAAAAGGTTTGTCAAACTCCGCAAACTTGAGCACATGTGGCGAAGACAACTTGCTCTTGACCTCCCCAAAGGCATCGTGACAAAGCTCATCCCATTCTTGGGATCACCCTCCTTAAACAATTCGGACAAGGTCCTAGCAACCTTAGATAATGCCCTAGCCACCTTAGATAAGGTCCTAGCCGCCTTAGATAAGGTCCTTGCCACCTTAGATAAGGTCCTAGCAACCTTAGATAAATTCCGAACAACCTTAGATAAGGTTCTAGCAACCTTAGATAAGTTCCTAGCAACCTTAGATAAGTTCCTAGCAACCTTAGATAAGTTCCTAGCAACCTTAGATAAGGTCCTAGCAACCTTAGATAAGTTCCTAGCAACCTTAGATAAGTTCCTAGCAACCTTAGATAAGTTCCTAGCAACCTTAGATAAGGTCCTAGCAACCTTAGATAAGTTCTTAGCAACCTTAGATAAGTTCCTAGCAACCTTAGATAAGTTCCTAGCAACCTTAGATAAGTTCCTAGCAACCTTAGACAAGGTCCTAGCAACCTTAGCGGCGGTGGTAATTGGTTAGGCCAAGCAATGACCTAAACCCTCTTTGGGTCAAGCGCCATTTCCACTTTTGGATTGCCTTGACGTTCCTCATGTTCGTCCACCAACTTCATTTGTCACCACATAGCTCAAGAACTTAATCTCTCGTTGTGCAAAGTTGCTTTCTATTCCTTGGCGATAATTTTTTGAGCAACCCATTGGTGAGTACATCATTGTACCTCACCAACACACAACAAATGTGGTTTAGAGGAGGCCCATCTTTCCTAGCCTCCCCATGAGTTCCTCCAATGGAACCACGACATTATTTGTTGAATTCTCAATTGGTGCATTGAAACCAAATTCAACATTTATCCCATATTCTTTGCGAACAAGTCAAATATTGTCTCTTATTTAGAGATCCTTCTTCCTTGTGCACTTTCAAGGGAGTTACCACATCGACAATATAAAATTGTTGGAGGCACACTGTGAACCACCAGAGTGGTCCACCACTCCGTGGGGTCACTTTTAGTTAGAATTTTAGCATTAGATGTTAGAATTAATAGTGAATTAAGGAAAAAATTAGTTCAATTAGCATTTTGGCTCAAAAAATGGAAGAAAAATTACCGAGGACTTCGGCCTTCACCCGTGAAGGGAAAAATCTAGTTTTAGGTAGAGTTAGTAAAAATGAAAACTAACTAGAGATAGAAATTAGCTAAGTTAGGAAAAATAGCTAACTAGGTAAGAGTCTAGTTAGCGGGAGGAAAACGTAATTAGTGAAAGCAACTAGCTAAGAGGATTAAATTAGTAGAAGCTAGCTAAGCAAGGATTAGTTTAGTAGTTGGTGTGGGTCACGTAAGACAAGTGGAGGTGTTCGGTGTGAGAGGAAAATTAGCGCGAAGACTTTGAAGAAAATAGCAAGGAGGCCATTTGCCTCCTTGTCAACTTGCTATCAAAAATTAGAATGAATTAGAAAGATTCCCGTCCGAGCCACCTCGGCAACGGGATGGCAACCTCGACCGAGAAAAAACCCCGAGCCGAAATTTTGGGAAAAGGTTCGAAAAATAGAGCCGGTGGCGGAGGGGTCCAACCCTTTTGTGAAAGGGTTTAAAAACCCCCTCCTTCCACCTTGAAAACCCCCCTCTCAATTTGATTAGTGGGCGAAGCTCTACATCAATATAGTTAGACAAATTTCCCTTTCTTCTTCTAATGTTTGGGCGAAGCCCTGCTTCAAGGTAGTTAGGAAAAAATCCTTTAGCATACATTCTCAATGGCCTAAAAGAAAGGCTTGAGAAACTCTTCTACTCTCTCTCCTAGTTAGAATGTGTGTTAATTAACACACCAACAAAATTCTTCCTTTCTTTTGTAGAGGTAGGTTGGATTGTAGAATTTCGAGTGAAAGCATTGTAGACCTCAGCTGCCAATGCCCTGAAGGCTTAGTTCAAAAGCTAAAACAAACTACTTATTATTTTTCTCTTAGAGAGATTTCCTATAGCTATCTATAGCCGTTCACCATTTATGATTTGGTCAAGATGACAATTAGTTATGGATTTTCAAAGATAGAGTAGAAAAACTGAGTGGTCCTGTGGGTAGCGGCTGCTGGATCAGACCTGCCAGCCCAATTAGCATTTTAATTCAAAAAAGTTATATTTTTTCCAATAGAACTTTTGTTTAACTTTCCAAAATTGCTTAGAACGTTTGATTTGAGCATGATTTGAATTAGGTATGAATTTTTGAAGATGGAATACATAGTTTGAGAATTCTTGGTTGACTGCTGCATTACAGAGGGTCTGTTGAATTCACTTTGGTTTAACATGTTAATTACATATTTTTATCAAATAGATCTTTTTAATACATCTCCATGGTTATATAGAACGTTTGATTTGAGTATGATTTGAATTAGATATGAATTGTTGAAGGCGAGATACATAGTTTAAGCCTTCCTGGTTGATTGCTGTGTTGCAAGGAGTCTGCTGAATTTGTATTGGCTTAACCTGCTAATGTCATAATTTTCCTAGTTAGAACTTATTAATAGCTTTCCAATGGTATAAGGAAAGCCTAGATCCAAGTCGTAATGAATTCACTATGAATTTTTGAAGTTAGAAGTTAGATAGGTGGGTTGGAAGGATCGGTTGAATCGACCTCGCATTTCCAATCCTCATAACTTTCGCATTTCTTATCCGATTAAGGTGATTTTCATATCCTTGGAAAGATAATTACGTGCACTAAGTAAATATATTATGCTTAGGCCTAAATTATAGTGCAAAAGAAATCCTTTATATTTTAATTATTAACTAAGGTACGTTTTACTATCAAACTAGTTACAAAGAAGGAGGCAAGGTCGACGCCCGGGAAGTGGAGCAAGGAAGGAGGTAGCGGCTTGGCCTATATCGAGCCCAAATCAACCGAGGAGAATTGAGGTAAATTAACTAACCCTAGCCTTCCATTTAGGGTTGAAGGGAACGCGGCTAAGGTATGCATCTCTAACCCCACTCACCTATCTCGTAAGGTCAAGTGGCTTGACCACTTGACCGCCAAGGGAGTACCCAACTCCATTGTCTTCGGGCCCCTTGGTATGTTTTGTGGTAGTAGCTTCATTTATTAGCAAGTTTCGTATGTGGTAAGTCAGATTAATCACCGACACAACCACTCTGAATGTTGTTGGTGGAAAGGTAGGATTAATGACCCGCGAATCCACTATTATGTTGTTGGCCCCATAGATTGGGAGTAATGGCCCCAATTTATGAAGATTGTGCAACAGGTTGCCCGTCACCCTAGTTCCATTAAATTGTATTTTGTAGTCTATCCAGTTTGAACATGTTTAACAATCAAAACATATAAAATAAATTGTAAATCCTTGTTGGCAAGAGACTCGAATCGGAAACTTAACTCGGTAGAGTGACACCACCCTTCGAACCATTGATGTTCGAAGGGTTTGAGATATCACTCGACCTTCAAAGGACCTGCACGAGGCCTTAGAAGGTTCCGAGGTAAGGGGTGCACCAACCAGGTAAGGGATGATGCCTAATATGTGAATGTAGTGAGGTAGGATGTGCAAACGAAAGTAAGTAATTAAGAAGGATTTGTGTGAAGGGTGGGACTTAGGCCAAGTTCCCCCGCTTAGAAAACTAAATAGAAATAAGTAAAAAATTAGGAAGAGTTGAATGATCCATCAAATTGTCGTTATTTCGTTCATTGAGCTAGGGTGGCATGAGTGTTAAAGGAGAGTAGTAGACAGTAATTTTTAGCAATATCAAGTTGAAGTGGTTTTTAAGTTACTTTTGGTAGTAGTATCAGAAATAACAATTAGGGATAAGATTGAGCCGTAGTTGCAGATAAGGAATGGATAGTAGTGAATAGGGTAATCCAGTGAGTGGTTAGTATTGATAGGAAGAGATGAGGAGAAGGTACTCAAGGAAGAGAGTCGTCTCTCTCTCTCTCTCATTCTTAGAAATGTGTATTAGGATTTATATCAATAGAGTGTTGGGTTGCTTTGGAATAAGATACTGGTTGAATCTGATGTAAGGAACTTGTGGTTATCTTATATTGGTAGTTGCCTTACCTCTGGTAAATGTTGGTTGTATGAAAATGGAAGTTGGTAATGGACTACTTATGTTGACAAAAGAGTTGTTTACAAGTAGCTAAAGCATGGTTGGGGAATCATTCAGAGAAGTCTTTGTAAGACGGTAGTACCAAAATGTATATACGGAATGAGATGAATGGTATTATCTTAGCCGAGTCCTGCTACTAAAGGTGTTGAGTACTGGTAGAAGAATAGATTGTGCACTGGCTCTGAGAGTGGTAGTATAAGAGAGCAATAGTTTAGGAGTACTAATGAAGAGTTCGGTAGGGTGTATAATCCACCCCAGTAATATGTCAAGTAATACTCTAACAGTAATACGGGTATAAAAACCGGTTAACCCGGTAAATAAAGGGGGTAGGGGGGAACCTCATGGTAGGAAGTTAGAACTCGTGTTAACCACATTATTGAGGTAGTACGGTCAGACTCGGTAGATCCCCAGGAAACCCGGTTGAGAACCCGGTAGAGAACCCGGTAGATCCCCAGGAAACCCGGTAGAGAATCCGGTAGATCCCCAAGAAACCCGGTTAAGAACCCGGTAGAGAACTCGGTAGATCCCCCGGAAACTCGGTAGAAAACCCGGTAGGGATACTGTTCGACTCGACTGCCATATGGGGTGTACCACCAGTAAGGGCAGTGTAAGAGTGGCATACCCCCAGAGAGGTAGGGAGAAAACAAGGTTGTATGGAATGAGACTTCCAACATAAAAAACGGTAGTAGGCGAGACCTTAGGATGCCGGTAAGGAATACTGGACTAAGCCGATTCGCATACCGGTAAGGTACTACCGGAAGTAGGGTGGTACCGGTGGAAAGTGAAGAGGGTGATATTTAACATTTGGCGACCATGTAGTGGTTTGACAATGGACCACGGACTGGGTTCCGGTAATATTTCCTCGTCATTACACAGGCCGTTCTATTATCATTTACAAAGATACTTCTGGACCGACACCAACCTGCAGCTCTTAGATCCTTCATCCCCATTATCGCCATCGTAGATTAACGGTTACCGCTGGGTATTGGCAAATACCTCTTATACCGACTGAGTTCGGTACTCTGCGAGTAAACCCTTCATAGAAGGAAAACTTTGCAGTTAACAACTGGCACTCCACAGCTGCGATCAACGGTCAAATGGCGGTGATGACTAGGGGGCTACGGCAACGTCTGGCTACAGTCTTGGAAACTGATCTCATATCTGAAACAGAACCAACTCATCCTCACGCGGGACAACCGGACAAAGAAACATACTGGCGTCACGTTGACGGACCGACTCCCTCAACAGACGGCGATCGAAATTCTGCACACCCATGGAAGGAATGGAACTTCAACCCACCCAATTCAGAAGCAACAACAAGTGACTCTCCTCTTCTGTACATGCTTGACAAATCAAGCCACATGGAGGAGCGACGAATCAGGAAGGAGAAAAACATAAATGACATTCACAATAACGACGAGGTCGGCAACGACAATTCTCTTGGAGGAAGCATCGGTCATGGTCGTCAAGTAGATTCGGCTTACCCCGACACAGTGATGCATGCTACAACACCCTTCAACACAATTTCATCAACATACGACCATACCAGCACCCCAGAGGTTAGTATGAGTTTTAGTAGTGAAGAGGATGATAACCAGATAGCTTCACAACATTCCGGTCAACAACCTATACACCCTACACGGCATCCTCCACCACCCTGGTTTACTATGGACGACATGTCTACTCAGGAACAATCTCGTGGCGTTTCTTCCCGAATCCAACAACTTAGGCAACTTCACGAATTCCAAACGATGGCGCTGCCTACGGCAAACATTCCTATCGAGCAACGCCATGTAAGATTTTCTACTTTTCCAAATCTATGGGACGATGAATTCGGTTCTCACCATGCTCCACCATATTGCACATACTGCAATCTTCCGGGTCATAGAGATACTGAGTGTCATTTTGTCAGATCCCTCCTAGATGATCATCATCTAGGTACCAAGTCGTTTCCTCACAACGACTCTTCACAAATACCTACTACATTTGTTCCCACTACCTCCATTATTCCAAACCCACCGATCATTCATTTATCTAATCCTTATTTTACATCCCATGTGATACAATACAGTTCCTCACATTCTCTACCAGGAGGTAGATACGGTTTTCAAGGGGGGATGGATAGGTCGTCATACTATCCGAATGAGAGGTATATGGGAACCATAGCTTCTCACCAAAGGGGAGAATACAATGTCCAAGGGGTCAATCCAGAAGTAGCACGAAAAACGGAAAAGGGAAGAACACTTATAATAAGGACACCGTGCCATCACAATCACATGGATATGAATCGATGGGCGTAGAAGGAGTGAGACATTATCCAAACCGGGGACGAAACGAGGATCAGCAAAGTTTTCCAAGATTGGAGAGGAACATGGAACAACAATATACAAGAAACAAAACGGTAGCAGACACAGGAGGCGGTAGAAGAGGACCACCTATCGAACCACTAGGAAAAGGACCACCAGAAGGAGGATAGGATGATGATCAAAAGGATATGGGAAGAAGAGGAGCCCAACGGAAGGAGAAGGGGACCTCGCGAGATCGAGAGGACGAATTCAGACGAGGCCAAGGAAGACCACCTGTTGGACCACCGAGAGGAGAACAACCGGACAGAGGACCGGGAGGTGATGACGACAACAAGAATGACACACCACCTTGGATGCGACCCGGTTACTTTCCACCATGGTACACCACAATGCCATCACCTGTTCCGGTAACACCTACGCCTTTACCATCTCGTAAATCATTGCCATATCCACTGTATCAGTCGGGTGCAGATCCAGATGCTCATATTAGAGTGTTTAGGAAAGCTATCAAAGCAAATCGTGAAACAGAGGATGAAGAGATGATAAATCTATTCTGTTATACAGAATGGAGAGAGAATTTTTTGAACAATTACCCAGATAGTAATTTCGAATTATTGACAAAAGCGTTTTGTAAACGCTATAGGAAAGTGCAAACATATGAACAAGTCTATATGGCTCTCCGAAACATTAAACAAGGGGAGACAGAAACGGTAGAGTCTTATTTTGAAAGGTTAGTCAAATTGGCAAACTGTTTGCAAGACCCGCCACAGGACGCATTCTTAACTACCTTTTTCAGAACGGGGTTGAAATCATACTTACGGCTACTTACAGCTAGAGAAAAGGGCTCGTTAGTAACCTTGAAAGAAGCGGCAGTATTATGCGAAGAAAATACTGCAGATTCGGATGGGCATAAAATCATTAGTGCCTTTCAACCGGAGGAGAAGAGAAAACAAATCTTAAAACCCAATGAGGAGGTGTGTGCTTGCTGCAAACGAAAGGGACACACCATGGAAAAGTGTTTTTTCAATCTAGAGAATCCGTTAAATAGACTAAAGGAAAAAACCACGGTAGCGGTTAATGAGGTAGCGGCACAGTATAATCGAGGGATACCGGCAAGACCTCCCTTTAGGCAGAACGACAGGCTTTTACCTTGCTACATTTGTGGTAGGACAGAACATAAGGCGTATTTTTGCCCTTACAAGGACGAGGCTCAGGCCATGTTCAGAAATAGGCAAAACCAACCACCGTAGCAGGAACCTAGGAATCCGCCTAGAGTGGAAGAGGCAAATGTCAACATGGTTCTAGCGGTAACCACTCGAAGCAAAGTGAACGAGGAGGTAGCATTCAAGGAGAAGGAACCTTTGAAGACGAAATCCCCGGAAGATTGGAAAAAAGAAGAGCAATTGAAGAATGATTTCATTCAAACCATTCATCAACTTCAGGACACACCAGTAGTCAGTCAATCCACGGAATGGATAGGGCTCCCTAAGATGGAATCACCCAAGGTAATCTTGTAAGCCCCGTCTACTGAACTGAAGGATGTATTGATGGATTTGGGATCCCAAGTTTTGGATAATAAGTATACGTTGACATTGAAGCAATTGATGCAATTAGCTCCCGCATTGCGTGAATACTTAACAGCCCCAGGTACGTCACGCCAACAAAATACAGAACGACTTCCTGAAAGTGTTGTATCTGCGGTAGCCATTGATCATCAAATGGCAGTCATACCGGTTCAAGTCGGGAGAAACACTATGGAGGATGTTATTCTAGATGGAGGATCAGGTGTGAACATTATCATGGAGGATCTACGAAAACGGTTGGGATTACCAGCCCCAAAACCTGCGCCTTACAATCTAAGAATGGCAGATCAAACTACCACTAAACCGGTAGGGTTGATCAGAGATGTTCGTATAGGTATCCACGGCATACCTTACACTATGATATTTACCGTCATGAATAGTAGTGTGGTTGATGATTCTTATTCAATGTTGTTAGGAAGGCCATGGCTACAGAATGCTAAGGTTTTCCAAGATTGGGGTAACAACATGGTGACCATTGAAGGGAATGGCATTACTCGTATGATTCCAGTAACCAAGAAATTAAGACTTAATACCAGGAGACGTGTTATTGGAGGATCCTACAATAATTGTTATTTAGCTGGTTGTTTAGCTACTAACCTCACGCAGGTATGAGGTTTATGCCTCAATGCCTTTGTGAACTCGATTATGTTCTGCACAACATAATATCCACAGGCCCCACAAAATGAACAAATGAATGCCCTGCTGCTGCTATGAATGACCACATTCTTGTATGTCTACACCTTCCCAGCTTGATTTGAAAGCAGTCTACTCTCAACAAGTCTATTTACCAGTTTATATTTTAAGTCTCAGAAGTCGTATTCAAGAGAAGTTTTGCACTTCCTTCAAAAAATTTGAAGTCATGTTCAGTATATAAAGACCAATACTCAAGATCATGCAATATGCCTTTAATATCTAACTGAACATACTTCACACAAATTCGGTGAAACCCTAAAACCAAGAGTCCTTACCTTTTGCAGCAGCATCTTCTTTGTGTTTTAGTTCTTGCATTCCGGCACCACAATTCTTCATAAGTTTGAGCGGAAATCAGATAGCTAGTTCTCCATCCACTGTAAAACTTCTTGGATCTGGTGGCACCTCATGAGAACGCCCTTGGAAGGCATTTGTTGAATAAATCATTGTTAGGCAAGTTGTGCACTAAGTGGTCCTCATCCTTGACAAGTAAAGTACCCTATGCACTGTCCGGCTCTTCATTGGGTGTATTTTCTATTTCATGAATCAGGAAGCTAAAAAACTATACACATCCATATTCTTTATCTTGGAGAATAACATTCTTATTTCTTTTCATGTGCACAACTTGCAATACTTGAATTCACAGCAAACACCCTAATAAAATCAAGCATTGTCCTCACAACAATAGTTTGTAAGTAGACATACTTGCTCTTCTTTTCTAATTCATCCTCCTTGGTTTTCAGCTCTTTCTCATTCTTCTTCAACCCCTACTAATGACACTTCTTATAAATAAGTATACAATTGTCACCTTAATAAGTTTTCATTGTCAACTGCGTTATGTAGTTGCTTCTGAAGCCGATGATTCTACACCAACTTTTAGCTATTTCGGTTGGATTGGTGTCCTGTAAATTACCTTACTTGTCAATAGCTAACATTTTTTATAGTACCAAGAATGATCATCACAAAGACAGGGTAGCCAGAAGAACTTGTCAAGTTTCGAGCAGTTGGGCAGACGAACATTAACTCTGGAAAATCATGAAATACTTGGCAATCGTTTGATGACCAAGTAAGCCGGGATGTCTTTGAATTACCTTAATTTCAATGACTACCACTTTCTAAAATATTGAGGATGATCATCACAAAAGAAAGGTAGTCAAAAGAACTTAAGATTTCGATAAAAATTGGGCAGATGGAGATTGGTACTATAAAATCATGAAACCTTTAACCCCAATAATGGAAAATTCAGTTCTCAAATTCTATAACACTGTAGTCCTTGCACAAAGCCGTCAAACAATCAGATACCCTTCGCAGTTTCATTTAGGAAAAAACTCGAGAAGCAAGCACTTTGGATTTTGGGATGTCAAATATTTGGCGATGGTTTGATGACCAAAGGATCATTAGTTTTAGGGTTTTAAAGACAGATGGAGATTGACTCCACAAATCATGAAACCTTTTACATCTTGTGATGGATAATTCAGTTCTCAAATTCTAAAACACTCCCGTCCTTGCACATAGCCATCAACCACACCGATGCCCCATGCAGTAGCTAGGAAAAGTTTTGAGAAGGAAGAACTTTGGAATGCCAAATATTTGGCAACAACTTGGTGAGCAAGAATCGTCAGTTTTAGGGTTAGGAACAATCGGAAATTGACTCTGCAAAACATCAAACCTTTATGCCCATGTTGGACAATTCAATTTTCAAACTCTAAATTGACCCTGTGCTTGTACATAGATAGCCATCTACACCAACTTTTAGCTATTTCGGGTGGATTGGTGTCATGTAAATTATCTTATTTGTCAATGACTAACACTTTCTAAAGTACCGAGAATGATCATCACAAAAATAGGGTAGCTAGAAGAACTTGTCAAGTTTCGAGCAGTTGGGCAAACGGAGATTAACTCTGCAAAATCATGAAACCTTCAATTCTCTAGATAGACAATTCTCTACCAACAATTAAGGTTGTGAAGAACCATGTGCGATGAATGAGCATACCAGTTAGGGCTCGATGCCTTGGAATTCTTGGCACTTTAGATCATCATAGTGATTCCTCTCCCTATATTTCAAAACACTAGGAATCTAGTAACATCGATAGAGAGTGTGAAGCTCTACCAACAATTAAGGTTGTGAAGAACCATGTGCGATGAATAAGCATACCAGTTAGGGCTCGGTGCCTTGGAATTCTCGGCACTTCATATCATCACAGTGATTCCTCTCCCTATACTTCAAGACACTAGGAATCTAGTAATAGCGATAGCAAGTGTGAAATTCTATTAATAATTAAGGTTGTGAAGAACCATGTGCGATGAATGAGCATACCAGTTAGGGCTCGGTGCCTTGGAATTCTTGGCACTTCAGATCCCATAGTAGAAAAGATCACATAGTAAAGACGGCACGTACTTGGCGACCAGAGTAGAGACGCATCTACTAGTAGTCCCATCCCACCTCCCCCTTCATCATTGCTTGGCGAGGATACGGAAACACTCAAACCCTAAACACATCAAATCTCTCACTCAAACTCTCTCCTAGCGTCTAATCCATGTACTAGCAGTCCCATCCTACCTCCCCCTTCATCATTGCAAGGATATGGGAACACTCAAACCCTAAACAAATCTAATCTCTCACTCAAACTCTCTCCTAGCATCTAATCCATCACCTGACACGTCCAACCTTTCACCAATCATGCAACAATCAATCTCAAGTCATTGGCCCTCAACAAACAAACACAATGATGAGAAAGATTTGCACTGGAGAGCGAATGATGGCCATGAATGACACCAACCCTAAACCCTGGCATGACCCACACCCTCGAATGACGAGACCCACACCTCGAATGACAAGACCCTCACCTCGCATGACGAGACCCATGCCATGGCACATCCTTCTATCCATCCTTCCATTTCATCCACAAGTGACCGGCATAACAGGTCAGCGGCGACGGGGGGCGGGCATGCTGCTTTTTGATCTGACCTGTCCCCTAGAAGTTCGTGGGGGGAACTTTAGCGTCCCCCAAAATTGCCCCCCATTATAATCTTATTATAATGTGTAGTTGAGGCCGGCCTCCAACCCAAAAAGGGCTGAAATTTCATGTAATCGGCCTCAAGGGGTTTGGGCCGGCCTCTAGGCGTAAAGCGGCCCTCAGTAAGGAGCCCGGAGCCCCGAGCTCTGAGGATCCCGTTTGCCCGTTTTCAGGCTCGAGAGCCCAGGATTTCTCTGGGCAACTCATGTCCGTTGGCCATCTCATGTGGCGAGCGCAACAGAGAAAGCGTTGTTGGCGTCAACGTTGGTGTCGCGGGTCTTCGGAGTGCTCTGGAGTGCCAGGGGGACGGGAAGGGACGGGAGGATGGTGCAGGCGGCAGTTGTAGCTTCGGCGCCTACGGCGTGGCAGGTGCAGTGTGCGGGGTGCAGGCGTATACTAAATGTGCCGTCTGGGATTGTGAATTTCCAGTGCCCTAAGTGCAAGCTACCGCAGGTGCTCCCGCCGCAGCTACGCACTCAAGGGCTGGCGAGGGGGATAGACAACACCAAGATACAGCTGCCATGTGCGAATTGCCGCGCCGTGCTGAATGTACCGCCCGGGTTGACGCGATTCGTGTGTCCGCAGTGCCGGGTGGAGCTTGCGGTGGATCCCGCGAAGCTGGCGGCGTACATGAGCTCGTTGTCGCATTTGAATAATTTAGGGAACGCGCAAGGGACGAGTGGGGTTTCGACAACTGGATTTTCGGGTAGTATTGCAGATGGAATGGAGGATTCTATATGGAGCAAGCAGCTTGGGGCAAGCGGTTATCCGATGGAAGAAATGAATGAGGTGGGTTTGTGGAGCTCGGCTTCTTGAAACTGAATATCACTATCACGCGACAAGGGTGTTCCTATCACTCAAATATACAGCATTGTATGCTTTGTGCATGCTTGTTGTCGAAGGACATGGCCACGGGAAAAGTTTATGTCCTTTGGGCGTTTTGTGACCTAATTCTTCCTTCGTACGGTTGCTCGCCGTAGGGTGCACTGTTAGAGACAGTGTGCACATCCTACCACCCTAAGCCGGACTGTAACATCTTTACGTAGAACTGTGGGATCGTTCAATTACCGTACCTTGGTACACTTCCAAGTTCTTCCTCTACAGAAAGTTGATACATTCACATATTCTTGGTTCTGCAATGCAACTAGTTAGGGTGCTAGGAACAAGTGAATTGACTACAAGGTCCTTGCCCAAGTAGCTACTCTGTTCTCGGTATGCGAAGTTTTGAAATTAAGGGAGGCCATTGTTGTGTATATTCTATGTACTCTGGAGCACAACTTATTTACGAGGCAGATGGACACATCGTTATAGTGAAATCACGCAAATAACTTGATACCAGATTGGAAGTGCAAAGCAGGTAAATTGCGGATAATTCTGGATTTAGGTTCACAACACCTACCGAGGGGGCAGTTTGTGGCCGATTCATCCCAATTTAAACTCACTATGTAGAGTACTCGGGGTTTCTGACCCTGATTTAGGGTCTAAAGTTACTAAATTTAGCATTTGGGGGCTTTACGAAAGCAATTAACGCTTTTACCGTCCCCCCGATATGTGTGACGCAACTTTACCAGATAATTCTGTTACGAGTGATACTTCATAGCACGTTAATCTTTCAAGACATGTGATTCTTGACTGGGATGACCTAGCAGCTTGAGGTGCTCGTGGAAGGCGGTGATTTCTACTTTATGTAGTAGAGAGGCGAAGGTAGGTAGATTGCAGATTATTCTTTTAGGTGATATTTCGCAGATTGGAAGTCTTTTAAGACGGGTGAGTCTTGTTTAGGACTACCTGTGCAGCTCGAGATTCTCGTGATCGATGGTGATGATTTTGCTTTATCTGATAGACTTTCAGTTCTGGACTGTAGTGAAGTCAATCCCGTAGTTTCATCTGAGATATTGTCTATGTAAGTTCTCCTATGAGAATCTGGTACTACTGGAGATATTATGAGTGCAACCAGCTTTTCTAGTCATATGAATCAGCTATGACAAAAAAACTACTATATACAGCCAGCAGATTTGCATGAAAACAAGCTGCTAGTCAACTTGGAACTCACTTGATATCGATCCATTCTCCAACTGGAAAGTTGGAAAGATGTGTGATCAATCTTAGGGTCCGAGTGTCTTTTTGTAGATGCAATTCCTTCTGTAGGACTTGTGAGGGCCTTTTCGTCCCCTAGGGATCAGTATTGGAATACTTTCTAGATATGCAGTATCCTGGGACCTGAGTCGAGGAAGTGCGTATAAATGCTGGAGGATCCCTGCTATCACTCTGCAAACATTTTGCAGTTTATAGTAGAGATTTAAAATCCGAGATTTAATAATCTGTTGTGTGTTGGAGTGGGGAGTACACTTCGCCTGTGGAGCTCATTTGAATCCACCTTATGTTTGCCAGGTTGCGCTTGAAGTGGAGCAAGAAGAGGATGAAGCTGGAACTGTGGGGGACACGTTTACAGATTATGTAACGATCAAGATTATATCCTTTGAAATTGTCTGTATATAATTCTGATGTATTCTATGCTCTTCTCATGTTGTTACTGTAGATTGAGCCACTGTTAGGTGGTGGTGCATTTACTGGCCTGGTACTGGTCTGGTTCATACTTTGCTTCTAAGATTAAAGATATTCTAGTGGGGAGAAACCTCTTGGCTGTTTTTCATCAACCTCTTTTCAAGTTACCTTCACAGATATCTTCCGCTGCATATGCACCACTGAATAAATTGTATTTATGTGCAGCGACCGTCAAAGCTGTCAATAGGCCAACCTCATCCTGATCCAATAGTAGAGACAGCTTCCTTGTCTGCTGTGCAGCCTCCAGAGCCTACATATGAGCTTAAGATTGCTGCAGAGATGGAGAAGAAGGATGCCTTGTCATGTCTGCAGCTTGAAACTATTGTGTATGCCTCCCAGGTATCTTTTTTCAGCTTCATTATGTGTGTCCTGATTCTTAAAAGAAGCATTTAGATCTGTGATTGCAATTCCTCATTTTTATTGGCTATAAGTATGTATTACATAGTATTTAATTTGGAGGCAGATTGTGTTCACCCCAGTTTGTGTTATCTTTCGCTGTGCTACAGCTGGTCATGCCTTGGAAAAATCATTTGATGACTGCTCTACCTTTGTTTTCTGCAGAGACATTTGCAGCATTTAGCAGATGGCTCCAGGGCTGGATTTTTTCTAGGAGATGGAGCTGGAGTTGGCAAAGGCCGAACAATAGCAGGTTTGATTTGGGAGAATTGGCAACAAGGCAGATGCAAGGCATTGTAAGCAGATTTGCCTTTAATACCTGCTTGATTCTGGAAACATCCATGATGCTGACAAAACATCTCTTCCTGGTCTACATTGCTTTTGTTTTTGGTGGATTTGATATAGTAAACTTTGTGAGCTGTCCGTTTCTTATGTTCCTCTACCTTGTGGTACCTGTCTGTGTGTGTACCTGTGGGGGCTTGGGGGGGGGGGCAGATGGTTGTCCGTTGGTTCTGACCTTAAGTTTGATGCACGAAGGGATTTGGATGATGTTGGGGCTATGGATGTTGAAGGTAAGTTACGGTATTTCTTCTGGCTACACACATAAACCTTGGTCATACTTGGTATTGGGAAAAGCGCCGTATTCTTCTTCCATTGCTATCCTAAGATACCATAGATGCTTGTTAAGTTAATAGAGCTACCCACCTTGTAGTAGTTCTCCAGATTCCAATTCTATTTTGGTGGCCACAAATATTGGTAGTGGTGGGGTCGTGATGATAGTATTTTCTGTATGCTGCAGTTGGCAATATCTTCTGACTGTAATTGGTCCAGTGTATAAATTTCTTAATTACTGCTGCTACGTACCTTCATGGACTAAATTTGGACTGTTAGTGCTCATTGAATTTGATCGAGAGCTGAACTAACGATTGTTAATGGCTATACCTGGATTTCTTGGGGACGTGCAGTCCATGCCCTAAATAAGCTGCCCTATGGAAAACTGGACTCGAAGCAAGTAGGTGTGAAAAAAGGGGTGTTATTTCTCACGTACAGTAGCTTAATTGCTTCATCAGAGAAGGGGAGGTCAAGGTTGCAGCAACTGGTTCAGTGGTGTGGTCCTGATTTTGATGGACTGCTAGTTTTCGATGAGGTATCAGTATTCATTGCTGTTTGGTGTATCCAGACCTTGGGTGTGGCTCTGTAATTGTTTAATTTTGTTGTACACACTTTTGAAGAAATCCTATTGTATTGTATTGGCAGTCTAGATGCTGTAGGCTGCTTGTATGTAGCTAGGATTCTGGACTTCCATTAGTGAATTATGTAGACAGATAGTATGTCACATAGTGTCTTTCAAATCAGAAATTGCAGTTAACCAGAGACCTAGCAGTTGAAGTAGTTCCTGCCTTCTTTGGGGTGTCTGGGATTTTGAAGAGGTTTGAAATTAATATTCCAGGCTTATTATTGTAACTCATGCCTCTGAGCATCTAATCAGATAAATGTATTAGACGTAAAGAAGAAAAGAGGACTTTGCTTATTATTTATTATTACTGACCTGATTTTTAAAGATTCTTCACTATAAATATAAATTACTATTTAATATCTCCCTGCTGTCTGAGCAGAATGCTTTGAAATGGACTTAGTACACCCGTTTCTCATCGTGGGTGTTGTCATTGGTACTCTCAAGGGCTTTGGGATACGTGACATATTCACTTGTGTTAATAGAACAAAATGAACAAGCAACAACCAGACTTAACATAAATTTTCCTTGACTTGGCCTCAGGGATTACTTGGTCTTGTGGCTGACCTTTTTTTTTGCAATTATTTTGTCCAATTTTACTCTCGACAGTGTCACAAGGCCAAGAATCTGATACCTGAAGCTGGAGGTCAGGCAACTCGGACTGGCGAAGCGGTTCTTGAAATTCAAGTGTGTTCTCTGCCAGAGCTGTAATTGGATACATATGCTAGAGTTCTTGGAACTATATTTTGTTACTGCAACTTGCAAACTGCAAACTTCAAACTTTTAGTTCCTGTTTTGGGCTGTAGATGAATAGAGGAGAAGTAGGACATTTGTAATGTTCGAATATGTTCTATGCATGCAAATGATTAAGTAAATGTTCCTACAATCAATTGTCTGAGCAAGTTATCTTTCATTGCTAAGATGCTTTGGATTCATTTTTCATGGATTTTCAGAACAGGTTGAAAGATGCTCGTGTTGTTTACTGCTCAGCCACTGGAGCATCTGAACCTCGTAATATGGGGTACATGTCTCGGCTTGGCCTTTGGGGCACTGGAACAGATTTTCCTCAGTTTTCTTCTTTCCTTGGTGAGTTCTAGGCCCAGCAACTCTTGATCTAAGTTAATATGTATTTGGGAGGGCTCTCTGCTCCTCAATCATTGACCTGTGTTACTTAACTTGCTACTTCCCTACGCTGAATTATATAAATTGTCAGCTCTAAGTTTCACTTGTTTTACCTCGCTCCTCAATATTAGTGTTTTTCATGAGAGGAAGTTGTGAATCGCTTTTTGAAGTAATTTACATTAGAGATTGTGAGGAGATATTACCCCTTTATGTATCAGGAGCACTAGAAAAACGAGGAGTTGGGGCTCTTGAGCTTGTGGCTATGGACATGAAAACAAGGTAGGACCTGGCATTTTTCTAAGGTTCTGTAGTTTAACATATTGCATCAGTTTGAAGTGTCTGGATGTTATGTGCAATGAATATTTAACAGAGTTTTGGCTACTTCCTGAGCACTTTGGTTGGATTGGGAATTGGATGAAGAGCATCGGGGACTTGATGTAATTGTCCTTGTGTGATGAGGACTCCAGAACTAGTTATATCTGTTATATATTTGCGTATGAAGCAATTCTACACCTTTTTTTCAAGCAAAACATTGGTTTATCTACCTTTTCATGTGATTTAATGCAATTTTGTCATATATAAATTGTGTGGCTTTGGACTGTGAATATTGCTGTCTTAGAATATAATATTCTGATGACCTATTTCCATAGTATGGATTTGTGTCTGCCTCAGAGAAAAACTTGATAGAGGCAGTTCATCAAATGAGGATGATACTATCAACTATTAAGTCATTCTGACAGGATTACCCACATGCGTACAAGTGTTGAATGCTGATAGCTCTTGCATAATTGGATGGTAAAAGACAAAAAGCTTGGGTTTCTGGGCAAATGCTGATACTGTCTGTCCTTGCCAATCAAATCCATGTATTTCAATTAACCTTTATCTGGTATTATTATCTAAATGTGAAATCAAAAAGCCCATTCATTCAAATAGGGATTTGGAAGTAGCCCATAACATAAATATTTTCCTTATGTTCTCTTGCTTGCTATTACTTTTGGTGCCTGATTTGGAAATGAAGAAATGTGAGGAAAAGAGAAGGAATATTTGGAGAGCTTTGTTTATTCATTTTTATTGGGTATGCTTGTAGGAAATGGCTGCTTCATCATGTAAATGAAAATTTCATTTCTTATACCTCTTTGTAGATGAAATAAATGCTCAAATTTCCAAGAGGCCCCAGACTTGACTCTTCTGGTTAAAGCTTCTGACACCTAATATTAGCAGTCACAGAATATATATTTTAAATATAAGTAGTGTAAGATTTTATGAAGCTCAATACTTTACATTTGTACAGTATGAAGTCTACCTTGTACTTTAAAGACGTGTTATTACAATGGTTAGCAATGACCTACGAAGGGATGCCCTTTAAGATTTAGGGATTTTCATTCCACCAATTTTGTGATTCCACTGGGAAGATCATTGGGTTGCTGCATGATATCTGTCAAATTTTATTGCATAGTATAAGACAAATCTTTCCAGGTATTGAACATAAATATAAAACCTTATGTACATATTCCTTTAAATGTTCTAGTAAAAATCATTTCAGATTCTTACTGTGTCTCCATTTGAAAAGTCTCTTCTGGGGACCAGAGAAGGCCTTTGTAATTTTTAGGGTTCAAAGTCAAAACTTGTGGGTACATAAATCAAATCATTTTAGGTTTTGGATGGGAGGTATTCGAAAGGTCTAGCACATCGGTGATTATGGACTGATCAATAGCTTCTATGTGATGCTAAAGCCTTTTTAAAGTTATTTTGCAATTTGGAGTTATAGAGGTGTGTCAAGTTTGAGGTGTCAGACAATGCTGCTGTATTAATGAACTTACCGGTGGTTCTGCTCGCAGAGGAATGTATGTTTGTCGGACACTGAGTTTCAAGGGCGCTGATTTTACGATTGATGAAGTGCCTTTGGAGGTGAAGATGCAGGTGAGTGATAAGTACTCACCTTTTGTCCAGAACCTCCATCCTAGATTCAATGAATACGATTCATCAACAACTTCACATTTAGTGCTGACTCATTTAGTTGTGTTTCAGGATATGTATTTGAAGGCATGCTTTTTTTGGAGCACATTGCGGGTGGAGCTCATGTCTGCCTTGGATGCACTTCAAGAGAAGAAACCTAGCCAAAATCAGCTGTGGCGGCTGTATTGGGCAAATCATCAGGTCAAATATATGGTGCATTGTAATCTTGCAGGTTATGAGCAGTCAGATATTAGTATTAAAGGCTTGTAAGTGTTGTATGTCCCAAGGTCTCAATGTAAGAATGTTACCAGGTACTTAGTATTATGGATAGATCAGGTGGTGTGAATATATTCTTATTGGACATTGAATATGGCAATGTTCAAGTGTTGCTTAAGAGATGTATTGAATAGGTTATTAGGTTCAAACTCATTATACCGTAAGGAATAAGTTTGTATAGGGTGAAGCTTTGATTACATAGTCTAAATGGAAACTGAATGGATACCCAACTTCCATTCGAGATGATATGGGCTAAAATGGGTTTTCAAATTTGCCCAATTGAACTCATATAAGCCCAAATGGGTCAAAACAAGTCTCCAAATAGACCACAAACAGAGCATCTGACATTGGGCTCTAGACTATGAAGTAATGGAGTGGGAAATCCTAATTCCATTTTTTACTTTGTATATCTCCATGCAAGTCACCACAACCAGTTTTCCCTCACAAAATTCCCCACAGAATATCAGTCATTGAATCAAATCAATTGCCTTGTTTTTGTAACGTGAGGTTGGAGGCTAATCTGGCTTGGTAATGTATTTGGAGGTATTGGTGGCACTAGGCCCAAGTTCTCATCTGTGCCTCCCTCATATCCATCCGTAGGTTGGTCAAGACAGTTTGTTTTGGCAGGGACAGATATTTGAGAAGTTTGGGGTTCACTAGAATGGTAGTCTGCTAGAAATTTCTCAGATGTAACATTCATCGGACATAATGTGGACCTTATGACTTCCTTGCAAGATTAACTTCGAAGGTGCACATTTTTTCTTTTTTTCTAACACTTTGTGGATGGTGCAGCGCTTTTTCCGGCACATGTGCATGTCTGCTAAGGTGCCTGCAGCTGTCAGATTGTCAAAGCAGGCATTGGAGGAAGGGAAGTGTGTGGTGATAGGCCTGCAAAGCACGGGTGAAGCACGTACCGAAGAAGCAGTCAACAAATATGTTAGCTCCTCAAACTCATGTGCAAGCCTATTAAAATAACAAAGTCCTGAGGCTAGCTGATGAAACTGGCAAGCATTGGAAAGTTCCACTGTAGAGGCCAGTGAAGGCTTAGAAGAATGTTTTATAGCCAGCTTTTCACCTGTCTTTGTACTTGTTTGATTCCAAGTTGTAATCAAGGTACCGTAGACATGCATATCACAGACTTGGTGTCTTCCCGTGCTTAGGAAAAGGATTGAAAAATTAGTCCTCATAGGCGAATGGTGTGAGAGGCCATAATTATTGAGCCCAAATCAATTGGATATCACGTGTAACTTGTATAACTTATCATTGTGAAGATTATGTTTGACTCTTTGGGATATGTAGAAGGGGGCATTTTAATACCATATTTCAATGCATTCTAGTAGAGCTAGGGGTATAGTCATTCTTTATGAAGTCAATGTCAGTTACAATAATAACCCAAGTCCACCACAACCCCCAACCCCACTGTGAGCACATATATATCCAATATGATCACTTGCATGTTTACCCTCACATGGTCAAAATTTGTCTGTACTCAATACTAAATGAGTACTACACCTGTGCATCCAATATGGTCGCTAATGAGTATCACTCCACTTGATATGTAGTTGGAGAGTGGGTGGGATAGTGGTTCAAATGTGGATGAATTGTTGCCTTATGTGATGGTTTGTAGATGAAACTAACTGTATCATGGGGTAACCGATCTGCACTTTGTAGCTGCCCCTGTGTGCCCCAAAAACATGTGTTTGCTTTAGAGAATTATTTTTTGTTTTGAATTA
This sequence comes from Polytrichum formosum, assembly GCA_964035585.1. Classification (NCBI taxonomy): domain Eukaryota; kingdom Viridiplantae; phylum Streptophyta; class Polytrichopsida; order Polytrichales; family Polytrichaceae; genus Polytrichum; species Polytrichum formosum. The sequence goes on along the minus strand of OZ037938.1, from coordinate 10,845,351 downwards.
GGCCAGTGAACCTTACATTGAAAAACGGAGGATGATTTTGTCTACAGTTGAATTATGTTTTTGATATGTTTTGCATGTTTTTCAATATGGTAATTTTCAAATTTGTTTCATCTCTACCTCTATGTTGGCATGCAGGGTGTTGAGCTTGATGATTTTGTATCAGGGCCTAGGGAATTGTTGCTGAAACTTGTAGAGGAGCACTATCCTCTTCCCTCAAAAGCTAACTATGCAGCAGGTCAATGCTTTTCCTTGGTCTTGTGTAATTATGTGCTTGCTTCTCTCTTGCAACTTTATTCAAGAACTTTGTAAGTGCCACCCACATTTGTAGTGTGTCATCCTCTCTGCTGAAACAGACCCTCTGATTTGTGCTCCTTGGACCTCCGCTTCACTCTAGTGTATGGCCACTGAAGAAGTTTACTTTGAACACTGGCATGTTTATTCACATTGATATACAGTATAGGGTGATCAATATGATTTGCTACTACTTGTGATATAGTGTGTTCTGTTATTTTGATATATTTTGTTCATGAGTAAAAAATTCTCCTATGTGCAATGAGATTGGGTTTCAGTTTGAGATTGTGTGACCTCCTTCCTATGGCCTCTGTTTTTGTGGTTTGTGAAATTTAAAACTTATTGTTTTTTGGGAGTCATTCTTTATGTGTTGTGATCGTCACCGAGCTCGGTCCACTTGGTTTGTTTGTTGAATGCTTGTCAAATTCCTGAGTGCACCTTATGCCATGGTATATCTGATAGTCTGTATTTTCTTCGATCTCTGTGGCTTTTTTTGGTACATAATTTTTTTCTTGGATTCTGTTAAACTGTTGCTCTCCTATCATTAAGGTGTATATTTCTGATAGTATGGTTTTTACTTTATTAGTTTGAGTTTGTGATCGCTTATGTGGTTGTTCGGGATGGGTGGCTGCACAGGCATTAATGGGGATCACCCCGCCACTGTCTTCTGCAGCCACTTGGTAAGCACAAACTTTCTGCTTGATACTCACTGTTTGCTTAGTGCCCAGATCTTTCAGACATCGGCAATTGTTCTCAAAATGTCATTGTTTTCTGCTCCGATGTTTCTGGGCAGAAAACCTTGCAGAACAATGTCCTACAAGGGCAACATTTTGATGGAACAACTTGTGTAGAGTTAGCCTAGTTGATACTGAGAACTTCCTTCTATCCTTCTCAAGTTAGTTTTGGTCTTAGCTGTCTGTGGATTTGCAGTTATTAAGTTGCCTGATTTCTGAAGCTAATATGCAGACATGTAGTGCTTCTTGGACTTTTTTGGTTGCAAAACCTCCCTGTGGTACTTGTCCTTGCATGTGGGCACATCATGCTTCTCTTATGGTATTGAGCATTCTGCCTCATTCAAAGTGGTTTCTGCATGCAATTTTTTCTCTGCCTTTAGGTTTGTGATGGATCGACCTAGTTTGAGACTTTTGTGTTTTGTTAGGACTTCCACTTATATTCCTCTTGTGAAATATGTGCATGTTTGATGGACTTTCTTGCCCTGGTAATTTTAGTTTATTATATCATGCCAGGGATTGGTGGAGTCGTTGGTGTGCCAAGCTTGAGGTCTTTTTGTGTTTTGAGGTGTCAAGTGATCTAGGAAATCATGGTGACAACAATTTTTTCACTCCAATTTCTCTAGATTTGATAGAAATTTAAATTGGTTTCGTGTTGATAATATCCTCAGCTTTCCATGTATGGTTTGCATGCAGCTGAATCTGATGCTGACTCAGCAGGAAGTGAGGACAAATCCAAGAGCTGTACTGTCTGCACACAGGAAAATGTAATTCCAACAGGCTTTAACGCTTTGTTCTCTTTAATTGCCTTTCTTCATTGAGTTTAAATATTGGCCTTTCAGTTGAATGTATCACTTGTTGCAACTTGGTTGTACTAAATGGATGTGGACCATACCAACATAAGTGGATTGTCCTTATATTTGTGGACCTGTTGATAGTGAGTTCTCTTTCTTGCAGGTGTCTGACCACTTGTTGGAGTGTATGAAATGTGGGAATATAGTGCATCCAGCTTGTCTTGCTCCACCTTTAGCAGAGAAACCTGATTGTGATTGGTACTGCTATCAATGTGGTGAAAACACTAGTGATTATCAACTAGAACAACGATGTTATCTGGCTGAAGTTTTGCACAGGTATGCTCTGCAGAAAGCACCACTGTCCTGGTTTTTGAAGACCTTCCATTGACCTTCAAGATTTGATAGTAAAGAGAATAGTGTACGGGGACATTACTGCGAAAGGTCAACAGGTCATAAGGAGATTGTGTATGTTAATGTTTAAAAAAAAATCTGTTCCATCCATTAGGTACGATGCTGCAATATTAAGGAAGACGAAAACTTTGGATACAATTCGTGCTCTGGAGTTGCCAAATAATCCGTTGGATGACATCATTGATCAGGTTAGCTCCTCCAATTCTTTGTGAAACATATGCATCCACTTGCATTCATCTCATGATCATAGACTTCTAGGTTCCAAGAGGAAGGTGTCAAAGGATGTAGTCACTGGGACATTTTTTATTTTATTCTATTATAAATTCACTATCCTGAGCGAGAGAGTAGTTGTCTTTTTTTTACAGTTGGGAGGTCCAGATCAGGTTGCAGAGATGACTGGACGACGTGGTATGCTGGTGAGGGCACAAAGTGGTAAGGGTGTAATATATCAAGCAAGGAATACGTAAGCACCTCTCAAATTCTCCTTGTGGTTTGTGATATCAGCTTAGCTTATGGTATGATATTTCTACTGGAAGTGATTCTTGTGTACAGATTATACAGTATTTAGAATTCTTGACTATAACGTGTCTAGCAGAGGGTACTAATAGAAGGGGCTTGAAGTGTACTTTTAGTGAGTTCCTTTACAATCAGTTCCTGTACTTATCGAACCGAATGTTTATGGTTATTGTCAGTCTTGTTAATCCTTTATTACGCCTGTGTGCATTCCAATGAACTTGGAATCTCATACCACCCTCATTGTTGAGGGTAAATCAGCCCACTATTACTGACATATTTTTGTTTGTGGAAACTAACTCCATAATGAAGATCTGCAAAGAAAAATCTCTTTGTTGCAGCAAAATTTGAGAATATCCAACGGTTTCAAAATTAGGGCAGCTAGTCCAAATCTAGTATTTTTGTATAAAAAATTCAATTAATCAAATATAATTAATCAAATTTTGATGACAATAGAAATAGTGTTATATATATATATAAGAACGCATATATATAATTGTGCATTTGTATTTCCAAATCTGGAATTCATATTCCTATTCTAAAGGTGATCAAAGTTCATTGAGTGAATGAGGACCTCTCACAATGAGAATGATTGCCAAATTTGAAGCATGTTTGGTTTGGGGTGTTCGCCCAGACTACCAAAGATGGTTTTTCTTTACAATGGGCAACACTTACAGACAAGAATATATTTTTCTCATTTAAGTCTTAGTGACCTTCTACGAGCTTCAAAATGACTTCGGAGAATTGTTCTCTTTCAAATGAAAATTCCTAATATCTGAATCTAATGGGACTTGCACCTCTCTATTCTTGAAATATCAATTTCTCCATGCCAAGTGGAGGTCTTGGATGAAGATGCGACATGGCTCTGTGGTGGCTGTGTGGTGGCTTCTCTTTTTGAGAAGGGGTTTGGGGCAATAAAGGGTTAATCCATGGAAATAGCCACCATACCCACCAATATCAAATGTAATCCTTATGGGCTACCTGCCACCACTGTAGGCACCCCTGTAAATCATTCAGAGTAGCTGTGCTCAAGACTAAAACATCCTACTAAGAAGTTCTGTATTTCTGTTTTCTTTTTGAGAAAATACAAGGTTATTCCTAAGTAGTCACGCGTTGAACTCTTAAGTGACCGGTTGGTGAAATACTGGTGCAAAACGACTCTTTACGTTGCCTTGTGTAGGAAGGATGTGACATTGGAGATGATCAACATCCATGAGAAGCAACAATTTATGGATGGGAAAAAGTTAGTTGCAGTCATCTCAGAAGCTGCATCTGCTGGGGTGTCCCTCCAAGCAGATAGACGAGCTGTCAATCAGGTGAATGTTTCCTCTCTTTTATCTAACCTCATTAAGGTTGTCTACCTAATTAATTGAGAGATTGTGCGCTGCATGTTCAGGCATCAACCAAGGTAGGCCTGCCAGTCTTTTAAGTTTTTACTGTTAATGGCAGAGGAGAAGAGTGCACGTAACATTGGAGCTGCCTTGGAGTGCTGATCGTGCAATACAACAATTTGGAAGGACTCACCGGTCCAATCAAGCATCTGCTCCTCAGTATAGGTATGATACACATTGTAATGTATTTAATATTACTGTGTAAGTTGGGTGATTTGGGATGTAATTCCTTCTTTTTAGATTTGTGTGTACCAAATGTGTTCTAATGTATCAAAAGCAATTGATCATTTATTAGAAAAAACTACCACCAAGGTTGACTGTTTTGGTCCTGTTTGAGCAGACTACTTTTCACAAATCTTGGTGGAGAAAGGCGATTTGCATCTATTGTTGCTAAGCGTCTAGAGACCCTTGGGGCTTTGACTCAGGGTGATCGAAGGTACTCCACTAAAAGCATATGGAAATACCTGTTGAGGAGGCATTACACACCCTTGGTTGAATATGTGATCTGGCGTATCAGTTTGATGGTTTAAGCCTTTCTATGATTAAGACTTTCTAGTTAAGCATATCTGTGATCTTGTTTATCACTGTGAGCAATTGCCATATCATTCACTTTGCACTGTTGTTATCTACAACCTTTATTTTCTTCAACTTCTGAGTGGTCTTGTCTGACACGACTTTTATTGTTTGGCAGGGCTGGTCCCTCATTGAGTGCTTACAATTATGATAGTGTATATGGGAAGAAAGCTCTTGCAATCACATATAAAACAATTATGGAGCAGGTGGGTACAATCTTCTCATGTTTGTTTCAAATGTTCTCTGGTTGTAGGGGGTTTGTACGTAAAGATACTTCAATTGCTGTGTGTAGGGGCTTGGCCTGTACTTATCTGATAAGTAGTGGTCCTAGATTTTTGACATCTGGTTACATGCAAGAGATTCTGACAAAGATGACCTTGAGAATATGTTTGGCCATATGAGGTCTGCTTCAGCTCTTAGGAATGATGGTAGCGGTCCCATAGTTTCTAGGTACTGGATAATTCATCATAAGTATTCATTTTTCCACCATTTGTGATCAGTGTGGGATGTAAAGGTTTTGCAACTTCATATCTGATAATCATTGGCACCCTTGTACAGTTGGAACCTGCTGTACCTCCACCTGGTTCTCCTAACGGAGATCCTACCAAATGTAAGGACTTTTTTCATCATTGCAGACAAGCGCTTCTGACTGTAGGGATTATCCGGGATGCAGTTGGTGGTAAGCACCACTTCAACTGTCAAATTCTGAACTGCACACCAAGATACTGACGAGAACTGCATTATGTAGTACTGTTGTCAATTCCTGCGATTGCTGATGAGGACTTTTGAAGCCTGAGCGAAGAATTTTAAGCCAACTCTCTTTTTGATTTGCTTCATATGTTCAGTAACTCAAAACAATGGTCTAACAAAGTCAGCAACAAGGCCAACTGGAAGGATAGCAGAAGCAGATCTGCATGATGTAGCACGGTTCCTCAACAGGGCTTTAGGGTTGCCCCCCGACTTGCAAAACCGGTAATCTACCAATGCAAGAAAGTCATCATGTCATTGCTGTACAATCTTCTTAGGGTTGTCTGGCAAGCCATATGGAAAAATTGTAGGGTCTTCAGAGGATATACTGAATGCACTTGTGATGTGCAGGCTCTTTGAGTATTTTGTAAGCATCTTTGATGAGCTTATACGGGATGCTCGTAAAGAGGGCCAATTTGATTCTGGCATAGTGGATATCAAGGCGGGTGCTATTGAACTAAGTTCTCCTCCAAAGGTATATGTTGCTTCTCACCCCTCACCATGGTTTGTGATATCAACCTGCTGACGTTTTTGCATTGAAGTTCAATCAGGTCAACTGGTTCTGAGTCTTTGTTGTGATTTGAAGCTATCTTAGCACATTATTCACAAATCTGTGGTTTTCACTGATATTTTGGTTTCACAGAATAGTTCTAAGCAGTGCAAGGCTGGGCTCACATGGGGTCCAGTTATAAAATCCACTTGTCAAGTAGGGGAGACAATTCAAAATTGATCAGATCATTTGTAATATATATTTCTGGTCATTTGTTTGAATGCAGACTGTGCATGTTGACTCAATGTCAGGAGCCCCAACCACACTTTATGTTATAGAAACTGATCGGGGCCTGACTTGGGAGGTATATACAGAGTTTTTTATGTCGTTTGAGTCTTGAATTGTGCATATATCTGTCTAATTAATTTGTCTGTGAATGCTGCACATTAAAATCCCAGAAAGAATTATCTTGCATGAACTCAAGAAATTATTTTTTGCCTGTTATTAAAGTTCTAATGCAAGAATATGCATGTAGTGAGGCCTGAATATGCATGTAGTGAGGGCTCCATATGCTGATTTTGATTCGGTTGTTTCAGGCAGCTAGTGAGATACAAGCTACACATGCAGATAATTTAGACAGTGCATTTTATCAGTCTAGACGAGAATGGCTGGGCAGATCGCACTTTCTGCTTGCCGTTGAGAGGTGAATCAACATTCCTGATCCTTGCAACTATTGCTAATTTTACTTGCCAAATCTTGCTAGTGTTCTCACCAGTCTGTCACATGCTAATATGTGACATTATGCAGGTCTGGAGAAAATCCCAGATCATTTAGAATTTTCAGACCAGCCAGCGGTGAAGCTCCAAGGTATGAAATTGATCAATTACTCACCATCATGGAGAATATAGATTATTTCATATTGGCCCCGGTTTTTTGGGGCGATTATTCTGTTGCTCACTGATGCCTTCTAAATTATTGCCTCAAAAGAATTTACATTAATCTTCTGAAGGACATACATGACTTACGTATTTGTGCAATTTTCTAGTCTCTTTTTGAAAAGGGTTTGTGATGCTCTTTTAGGGAAATGTCAGCGTCTGATTTGCATAGCAAGTATAGCAGGGTGTCATCACCAGCATTGGCCAAGGCAGGTTGGCTAGAAGATTACAACCTTTCAGCAGATCAAGTAAGAGACGTCCACAATTTGAGATCATTGTCTTTAAGTTGGATGTGGTCTATGATTCTCTGAATTACGTTAAGCACCATGTTTTGAATTACACCAGAGATTAAGAAGTTCAAGTTTATATAAATATGATTTTGACTAGTAGTATATTTATCAGACAGCATGAGTAGGCATATAAGGGAACTGTTGTTTGAGTATCAAGTTCTCACTGGGAACTGTTTTTGGTGGCAGTGCCTGCATGGATTAAAGTGCAAAGTAGGGTCTGGTTGTACAGTGGGCCGAAGAGTACAGCAGATGAACATTTTGGGCGGATTGATATTACCTGTTTGGGGGACTGTTGAGAAAGCACTCTCAAAACAGGTGCACTGTGTTGTAATTTTATTGTTTGTGGATGATGGGTTAACTGGAAATGTTTTAATGTAAGATTCCTTTGCTGAGAACTGCATGTATGCTATTTATGTTCGTGCTTCAAAATTAACGTATTTTGATTAACTTCAGACATTCTTTGAGAGAGTACATGTTATGCTATCAAGTTAACGATGAGTTCTCCTTCATTACTTCTTGGTTCTTATTGCTTAGACGCTCATAAGTATCTTGTTTACTGAAGCAACGCAAAATCCACAAGAGGTTGCGAGTGGTACGAGTGGAAACTGCAACTGAGGGCCGTCGAATTGTGGGCCTTCACATTCCGAATCCAGCAGTCCCTGCAGTTGTTTCAGGTCAGAACTATGTAGATGGCCTTGATTTCCCTATTTTTGTGTGAAGAATTGGGGCCTTATGTTTTTCAGATTTATAACCAGCAGGAGCTCTGCAATCGTATATTGTGAGGTCTGATACTAGAATGGATGCACCTGAAGGTTCACACTAGCATGCAAAATGTTCCGTTTCTTCTCAGCACATGTTCTGCACTGCCAGATTGGAGAAGCTGTACGTTAAAGATGTACTGGTTAGTTGTATGGACAACATGCACCATCAGAAACATTACTGTATGGATTGTGAGTTGTATTCCACATGGCCCTATCTGTCGAAACATCAGGATGTTGTAGCAGTTGGAATACTGAAAGTGTGGGTTTATTATGTACAGGATTAAATGGTCTCCATATCAAGCAACATGACGACTCAGGTGAATAGGCTCACGTTGGCACTTTCTTTGGAAAAGCGGGGAGAAGGGAGGAAGGAAGAGAGGAGAAAGTGGAAAGACAAGGAAACTTGAACACTAGATATAGTCCCCTTCAATTAAAATGGCGCCTCCGAGGTGAAGATGGCATTCTCAACTAATAATGTAATTTGTGACTAAAAGTGACTTCCGGCTACTTTTCTTCACTTTCAGGAAATTTGTTAGAAACTCCCAGTGATCTGCAAAACGGTTAAGACCCCACAGAAAAAAAAACTCTTATGTGGGCCACAGAAAAATTAGTAAAGGAGCCTTCTATTATCCACTAGGGAGTTCCACTAATGTTGGATTGTTGGGTGAGAATGACCATGAAAGCAACCTTGTAATATGCAAGTCTTCTATTTGACTGAGGGCATTGTTTACATTTTGCTGAATGCCCTATACATTCCTCGTCAAGCGGATAGATCCTAGTTTAGCAGGCACAGGACCAGAACCTGGGCTAATGGTTAGTTGTTTCCAGTATCTTGTTCCTGGCGCTGTTTATGGTTCCTGATGTGGCTCAGGCGTCTCGCTAGGACTCATGAGTAGCCATCAGCCTGCCGTTGGATGGGCCCAACCAATACATGGCTGGCAGGGCATGCCTGCAGCTCATGGTGGGCTCTAGGGGCAGGGCAGGCATTGAGGGGGGGGGGGGGGGGGGGGCGGTGGCTGCCGGTCCTCCATCCTTTCGGACAGCGGAATTCTCTTCCCTTGTGCACCACCCTTCTCCCTCAACCTTGTATGTATTCTTAGCAATAATGGGAAAATCAAGTGCCCACACACCACTTCACTAAGGGATTGAGGGCCACCTTATCAAGGGTGGCCATGCTAATGAGCTAATGAATGCCTAATCCGAGAGAGGAACTGGATTTGTGCTATTTTAAACCATTATAGCTCTGGGATGTCTCTGGGAGCTGCAGTTGCGGAGGGAGAGCTGCAGTCTGCATCTGAGCCAGTAAGACGGCCAAAGCCAGAACTGTAACCTCGAGGGAATAATCACACACCTGGCAGAAACCTGGAAAATGTTCAATGAAGCTCACATGCTTCAACCAACCGGGGGATTTAAATAACCCCCCTACGAGCTATTCTCGGGGGTGTAAGGGCTGAGGGCCAGCTACTTGGCTCTCCTCTCGATGGATGAGTTCCGGGAAATTTGATTTATCTGTCTCTTCCTCCTGACTTCAACCTGGCTCCAACCTTCCAAACCTATGTAGACTAAGGGCAGGTTTACACTATGGACCATGAAGTTGGACCAGGGCTCTGCAAGGTAGCTGATTGGCTGCTGAAGTTGTCCCAGGACAACTTCAGTTTACACTAGAAAAAATGTCAGGGACCATGGAGGTCGAGGTCCCTAAAATACAAATTTTTAAGGCCTAATAAATGTATGACATGGTCCAATGGGTTTTGCAGTGAGAGAGGCAAGAGAGGTGGTCTGGTAGGAAAAGGCAAGGCCCCATGGCAGAGAAACGCCATTTTAATAAATTTTTAATGAATCTACCCTTTATGTGCTTTAATCATATCATAGCCCATGAGACATACCATTACTGCCTTGCCCTACCCCTTAAACCGGCTCCCACATGTTTCACCAAACAACGTGGGACATCTAGAACTCAAGAATTTGAGTGCAGATTTGTTTTTTTGTTCTACGAACTGCAATGTTTGGAATTTGGGGGCTTGTAATATACCGTTGGAAAGGTTTTGAAAATACCTTTCCAATGGTATATTACACGCCCCAAAACTTTTTAAAATTACAATTGCAAAACGAAAAAGAAATATTTGTAGTCGTTTAGTGACTGTAGATCAGGGTGGTCAAAAGAACTGCATTGGGAAATCTTCTAACACTAATTATCCAAGAATTGAACTTTAGTGTTGAGCAAGGTAGGGTGGTAACAACATTAAATAGAATCAAACACTAAATATCCTATTTAGTGTAGTGACAACACAAGGTACATGTCACATGTAAATTACATTGAACATGTGCAAATTAAATCGCTCATTTTTCTGTAAAAATTGTTGTGAGAAGATTTGCAAGCCACATCTTCAACACATTTAACAAGAAGTGAAGACAAGTGAAGCCCAAGAGAAGACAAGAGAATGGTCAAACTTGATTTCTTTTTCAAAATTGCCCTTTTTGGGCATGTATTAAAAAAATCAGCACCTTCACTTTTTGGTGCATGGTCATTCTTCTTGGTCCACATTCGGTTTACACCTAGTGAGGGGCCCAAGGCTCTCAAAACTAATTTTTTATGAAGTCAGACCATGGAAGTCGGACCATTTACTCTAACCATTGACAAAGGCCATCTTCGATGGTCCGACTTCATGGTCCATAGGTAGACCGCCCCCAATTCCCATACGGGATGTACCACATCTGACCATTTAATGCCTACAAACCCAATTTGGGTGGGTGCACACAATTTGGGCATCTACAATTCTCCATGCTCACTCTTCCAACCCTATTGTAACGCAAATACCCAACTCATACTTCCTCCAAAGATACCCTCATCATTTCATTTTCATCAAGGCTGCCCTTTGATTCTGCATTATCTTGATGTTTGTGCCCACATTGCTTTTTTTGAGTAAAATGTCTGATTAATTGCATGACAACCATATTGGAAGACCATATTCAGGCCTGGGCTGAATGTATTCCTTCAACCCTCGCATAACACGAAAAACCAAGACATTCATTTTTGCACCGCAGGTGCCAATGGCATTTCAATTCATCAAGCTTGACCAACAACTTTGCAGATCAAGAGCAATAAATGATGTTGTCTAAAGTGATGTTTGTTGCAAAAACCGAACAGATTCATTTTCGCACCAAAGGTGGCATCACCGAGAGTGTTTGCATTTGACCACAACACTACAATTCTAGTGGACTACAGAATGTGTTGGAACTTTTTTCTTTCTTTTCTTATTTCAAGGTTCTCTTTACTTCAACTCTACATGTTCACTGCGACAGTGCATTGTCAAGCTTGAGGCTATGCGAGGCATGGAGGATGGGCACAATGAAGCATTAAATTGGTAAGTAGGCATTAAATGCCCAATTGTGGAACATCCCATATGGGATTTAATTTGCAATAGTTTGGAAGGTTGGGACCAGGTTGAAGTCACTAGGAAGAGATGGGTGGATGAAATCTCCCCAGAGCTCATCTGTTGAGGAGAGCCGTGGAACCCACCCTAGGCTCTGACATCCCCCAAGAATAGCTCATAAGGGGGTGTTTAACATCCCCCATACCGGCCCTTTGGTTGATTTAACTTATATATAGCAATTAGGATAAAATAACTTAGCAAATGGAAGCACATTGCCATAATAGAAATAAAATTCACCACAACATGAATATAGTGGGTAATTTTTTCACAACATGTACTAGTTTTTAATGCCATCCTATAGGGATGCTTGACTAAGGCACATGGTAGTTGCAAAACAAGCATTTCAAAATATTAATCCATCTTTTCCTAGCCTTTTCCCATCCCATTCTACTCCATCGCCAACCTCTTATAACGTTACTTTGTCCGTCCTGCAAACCCTATGAATTAGGGTCTCATGAACCTTAATATGTCCACAAGAGCCCACAACACTTACTAACTATAGTGCATCCAACCCATGTCTCTTGAAGTCCTTACCTTTATCAATTTTCACCGACTCTTTCTAGAGCTTGACACACCCATTGTGAGCCCTCCCTTGCCACTCACCATACTTAATGCCAACCTCCCAATGCAAATACTTTAGCAGGAAAGCAAGTCATGTACTAAACTCATGTGGCCCTGTTGTGAGCAATTTACAAACTCCACAAACATTGTTCACTGATGCATTGGTGCGGGAATCATCTCAACAAATTTATCTTCTGGGTCTCATCTAATTTGTCTAATGGGTATTGCTCGTCTTACTGGCTCAAATGTAGATGAACACATGAGAGGATTTTGCAATGCAGGAATTTCTTCACTGCAAATCAAGAAGCTCCAGCAGCTCAACTGCTGCTTTGGAGAGGAAATAAGGAGGTGCTAAACTTGAAGGGGCAGAGCAATTGAGTTGGGATACCTCATTAGAGGAGGTATAGATTTAAAGATGGAAAGATAATTGGAAAGGTTGGGAAGTGGCCATAAAAAAAGTAAGGCCGCTGGGTGACCAGACCCTGGGTGATTGAATGGAACCACATGTGCCTCTGCTCATGGAAGTTTGCGTTGTCATTGTTCAGTAACAACATTCACCCTTTTGCTTGCCCATCTAACACCTTCAGGAATATCATTATGGCCTCGGATTGCAGCCTTTGCAATCACTATTTTTTTCGCTTGAACGACCCACCCTCGATTCAATGACAGATGATGTGATGATGCTTGTCAATGAACAACATTGCCTAACATCATTTCTTAGCAAACCACACCCCACAACAAATTTGCATATACTTTGTTAATCTTGATGTGTGCGCACTCCAACTTGTGGTTGATTCTTCAAGTATGTTGCGCATGACTGGATGATAGGACCAGTCCTTTGGCTCAGCCTTCACTTTGCTTTCCTCTAGTGGAAGCTAATGTGTTCGAATATGCATGGTCAAGTTATACATGAAATCATGGACCTTGTTCTCAAGCGCCATGCCAAAATTTTCCTTGACCGTAAGGTGGTTATAATGAGGATGACAACACATCATGTCCAAAATCATGACAACACAAAGGCTCCAAAGGATTGATCAAAGGATCACGTTTCGTCCTGTTAACTGTGGCCTATGCGTAAATTTCCACCCAAATGATATATGAAGGGTCTCCAATCTGCTAGCAATGTTGAATGAATTCTTGCCGTCCCCCAAAAATTTTAGCAAAGGATTGCCTCCGAAACCAATGTCCAACTCTATGAGCTCTTTTGTGATCCAAGGTATAGATTGTAAGACAACCTATGACCAAAAATCACCTTGAAGGAAAGGTAGTTGGAAAAATGCCAAATGAGGTGAGAAACTCTCTCTATATATATACACTTCTGGCTTCGTCCTGCCAATTGATTCGACCGGCCGTCTATTTGTGGTTGTTGGATCAATATCATAACCATCCAACGATCATGACAGCCTCAGAGATCCTATGTGTTACAGTATGCGGCATCGGTGATCACACCGCATCCGGAGGGATTTCATTCATTTAGATATGAATGGATGAAACCCTTGGATTTGTGGAAATGCTTCTAGGTGAGGAGTCTCCTATTTGGCTTGGCATTCTTGCCAAGTCAAGTCTTGTGAGTGAGTGTGTGGAAAAAACTTGTGTGAGGTGAAGATTGCAAGTTGTTGCAATAAATCTTGAGTTCTTCTTTCATTATTTACACTCTTGGATTCTTCCGTGGTGGAATGAGAAATAACTTGACTTGTTGTGTGCATTTGAAGGGATAATTAGAGCTCTTAGTAATCTTTGACTATCTTCTTTTCACTTGGCAAGAATGTTATCCTTTCATAATGAAAGATGTTTTGAAAGAGTTTTAGGGTGTGTGGCGAGTGCAAATCGAATGATATTCGCTTTGGAGTTTTTTTCAATATAGAAGTGGAAAAGATTGATTCTACAACAAATACATCTTTATTTTTTGGGTTTTAGTATTTCTTTATTTTATTTATTCTTTATACTTCAATTGTTTAATATACTTCTATATATTAGTATGTATGAATGTTACATGTGTAATTGAGCTTGCAATCCTTATAAATCTTAAGCAAAACTCAAATTTTTTATTGCAAAACTAGTTGTTTTGAAGTACATGTTGAACTTATTAGATTCGACATATTTTTAGATTTTTTATTTTTTTCTTATTTGATAATCATATAAAGAACTTTTAAGATCTAACTACTGTCACTTACCATGCTCGATTCCAAGCTTGTGGCAATTAATTATGATTTTTGGAAGCTAGGCCTCAAAAATCAAAACTCTGCAAAACCCCCTGAAATTGTAGAGTGCAGAGAATATTCTCTACCTAATAGAATATTTTTATTTTTGAAAACTCCGGTGTCCGATTTAGGTGGTCTTTAGGTATTTTTTAGTAGAAAAACAAGAGGAATACAATGAAGATATTAGATTTTTTATTTGAACTTGGGATTTTAAAATTTTCATTTCCATTAAATTTTTGAGACTCTTTGAGAAGGACGTAAGCCGGGAGTGATGTGCATATGAACAACATATGCACAAAATTTGTGAGGGAAAGTCATTAAAATTGTGTGGTATGTAAAATTTCCGTTCGACCTAAAAGAAATTCTTGTTACAGTCGAATTGTGTTTGTCAACACATATTCCCGGGATTGTTGTAAGGAGGGATTTTTAGGGTGTAGTGGAGAGATGAGAAATGTGTATATATATCATTTTTTTTTCACGGCAACAAAAAACTCTCATTTTTTATCACCAACCGCAGGCGGGTGCTAGTTGGACGCGGTCAATCTTCATTTCTATTTAAATGTTATTTGGGAAAGATGATCCAGTGTTAAAAATTGTATTATTTTCTATATTTTGTTTTGGTACCTTCCCTCGTGGCGGGTTGTATTACTGGCAGTTGTCAGCATTGTCCCATTTTATGTTGTACTAGTTTGTTATAGAGTTTTGTGAGGGTGAGGTTGGAGTAATGACCGACGGGACCCTTGTGTGTACACCAAGTGGGCGATGTTTGTATTCCCTTATGATGAGGCTGGATTGATGACTAGCATACCATAAGTTAGGTGGTGGTTGCAGGTGCAAGTTGTCTTTCACTTTTTTGACCTTTCACCTTGATACCACATTAATTTGGATTGTTGGCTCCAGTGACCAGACCCATTGCGGATTTATGGTTACAACTCGGAGTCAAGATTATCGTTCTTCGTCTCCGGCAACATCGGAAGGTCGATCTTCGGATCTCTCGGATGTTGAACTAGTGGTAGCATCGGACGAGGCTTTTTAGTCTATTTTGGCGTGGGATACTGCCTCTCGGTCTCACGATCTCTGGGTGAGATCCTTTGACGAGATGGAAGAGAAGACGCGAAGTGGCATCCGGGACCGATTTTCCTGTCGAGCGGGGACCATTTCCCTGGAAGATTAGAAAATTTGGTTCAAAACGTGAATGAGGGAGAAATGTCAACGCAATACCAGCTTCAATGATTGGTATGTGTTTAAGCTTCTGTCCAACATTTGGAGCACGAAGCGCTCCAGACTTATGAGCAATGGAGGGATGCTCATTGGATGGAACGGTACTGAGAGACTCGGATGAAGTTGATTTCCGCTTTGAAAGAAGACGTGGCTTCCAGTTCATTGGCCACTCCTGTGGTTAAGACGGAGCAACCGGAAGGCGTCGTGGTATTGGATGTGGAAGGGACTTACCCTGGTGAACCTAAAGATAAGGTTCCTACTTCCGCATCCACGAGTACGTCCAACCCGATGCTCCCCTCTCTCGGTAGCCCAGGCTACCCAGGCGGCATTAGCCTTTTTAAGGCCTCCGCTAGATTTTGATCCTATGCAGGAATTCCATCTTCATTTGGAGGAGGAATACGGAGGTTTCAGGATCAAATGCAGCGGATCCAAGACTTTAGGCTGGAGAATGATGACACACCTCGTACCATGTACACGAGGTTGTCGAGGTTTGTCAGAGAATCTGGAGGTGTTTTCGCAAAAAATCAGTTGGTGAAGGTGTTTTGTCAAAGATTGACAAACACCTCTTTGACTTAGCATTGCCCAAGATCATCATGAATTATGGCGGTCGGGCAACACTCGCAGAGGCATTCGCCATTGTGGAGCACTGCGATCATGCTTTGTGTCAGCACGTTGCCATTGACTTGGTGTCCTTGCTAGTAAATTCTAGCAAATCCCAGAAGACTTCGGTTGCGTCTGCAGGATTGGCAGAGGCGAAGGTGGACAAGACCTTATATTGTTGGTCTTGTGGGCAGTCGAACCATGCTAAAATGGATTGTTCTTCAGTGCAAAAGGAAGCCCGCACCGCGGAAAAGCCGAAGCGCAAGACAGTTGTTCCCGCACAAGATTCGGCGAAGGAGGCTGGTAAACATTTACCAAAGCAATTGAAGTGTTCTCACTGCGGGCGGGAAAACTGCTTCGTTCTCCATCTAGAGAAACGCCCTTCTTCTGATCGGGAAAAGGTGTTGGAGGCGAAGATTGGCACTTTGGAGGAGAGGTTCAAGAATTTGGCATCATCTGGCCAAATCTTGGAATCACCAATTCCATCCGGAGCTCAGGCTAGCTTTCCGGATTATTATATATTCGGAGCTTCAAGGGAGGTGATGAGTTCGGTAGCCGTGACACGTTCTCAATCCGTGTCACGAGCCACACCTTCAACTCTAGGGGAATCGGTGGCAAGCTTACGAGCTCGGAACAATGGCCCCACAGACCAGATTGGTTAGGCACGACTACCATTATCTTTTGGATTAGTCGATACTGTCCAATCTATTAGTGGTCGTCGTCCAGCATCGAGGTTCAAAATCCGGTGACCGTCATGGTGCACACGTTGGCATCAAAGGTGTTGCACACACCTTTGTTCACATCGATGGAATGGTCATTGCCAAAATCACAACCTGCTAAGGTTTTCCACTTAGCAGGTAGAATTTTGGAAGGAAAGGTATCCTCACCTTCCTTGACCGTGGCTCAGGCCACCACGAACATTCCCGTCTTTGAAGATCTCAAGAAAGTGGCCAAATGGCGAGCGACACTTGCCATGGAGACCATTGCATCTTTTGACGCACACATCTTAGTGGCAAGGGGTCGGCCACATCTTATAACTTATCAGAATCCGTATGAGCAGCTTATTTGTCTGATGTAACTGCTAGACATGTTCGCGAGCGCCGCGGCATTCGACCCGGCGTCGTGCGTATAGTCAATGTTACCAACATTTTGGTAGTCAATCGAACTGGGGGCAATGCCACTCGGGTTGCTCCCCGTTGTGTGATGATGGATTCAGGGGCACAGCCAGCTATGATCAGCAAGAGGCTTATCCAAAAGTTGGGGTTGGCGGCCGAGGACTTGGCTCCCTATCCATTCACCATTGTCACATTCATTAGCCATGTGGAGCGGGCCACGGGTTATACCCAAGAGCCATTATAGCTTAGTTTTCGAGTGAAGCCTGGAGATCCATCCGCACCTCTTCTTCTCAGGTGTGCGGTGACAGATGTGACCAACTATGACATTTTAGTTGGTCAGCAAGCACTCCATCCCTTTGGTTTTGGTTTGGACTGAGGAGGCTTGGATCCGACTAGGTTGGTCAGTTGGGGACGGCCGCAGGGAACTTATTCTTGTGGTATTCGCGGCGGCTGCAACCATAGCACCATTACCCATGGTTTTTGGATGTGGTGTTATGGTGGATACATTGCCTTATGGTTCCGCATTGTTGGTGGAGTCATTGGCATTCATGGGGAGTACGGACGATCAAAGGGATATGGCACCTAAGGGTGCATTGGTTTGCCATTCCAAAGATCCTCCTCTTCCCTGGCACGATTCCGCCGAGCTCTTTCGGAGGTGTGAGGACATTGTCCTCTCTCTCGGTTCTACGACACCGGTCATACTGGATGCCCCATCGGCATTGGCACATCCCATTTCGTGGCGTCCGCAAGACGAGGGGGTCACTTTGATGGAACTGTTTAGGGGCACCGGGACAGGATTGGCAGTCGTGTTGGAGGCCGGCCTCACCGTTTAACAGTACGTCTATGTCGACAACAACCCTGTATCTATTTGTGTGGCGCGTCACCATTTACACTAGTTGACGGTCTTGTACCCACAGCAACTATACACAACTGCCATCCGTGGATGCTTCGGACGTCTTCCTCATGATGTTACACTTATCAGTGAGGAAGCTTTACGACGGTTGGGTCCCGTAGATCTGGTGATTGCGGGATGGCCATGCCAAGGCCATTCACGTACTGGAGCAGGCCAAAATTTAGAGGATCCCATGTCTAGCCTTTTCTGGGACCTCATCCGGCTCATGCAGTGGTGGATTGCCCACCAACCTTCCTCTCTAGGGTATATATTCGAGAATATATCTTTGTTGAGAGACTCTCGGGATAAGGTGTTAGAGGGCAGACATTATGTTCGTCAACACCTTGGAGAGCCCATTTTTGTGGACTCCACGAGACTTGGTTCATATTCCCACCGCCCTCGGTGGCTTTGGACCAACCTCGCACCGCTATCCACGTTAGCTGCAACACTTTTTTGCAGTGCCTCCACCTTTTGATCAAAATGTGGATGATATCTTGGATCCACGTTGGACCTCTTTGCTGGTTGTTCGAAATGATTTATCCTCGTTGGCATTGGTCAACAAAATGGGGCATCACGGCGGGCTTTTTCCATCTTTATGACTTTCCCATAGTCATTCGCATTCCGCGATTAGGGACTTGGTATAGTTTGGGATGCTCACACAAAAACCCATATCGAACCATTTGTCGACGAACGGGAGCGTGCTATGGGATTTCGGACCAGAACCACAGTAGCTCCTGGCCTTTCTGAAGGCCAATGACGATTCATGTTGGGCCAGGCCATGGATCTTAGCACCATGGTGTGGATTGTTGGTTTATGCCTTGCATTGCAACGGTGTTATGATGACCAATTGTTGTCTCTGGGGGCAGAGGACTCTGGTCAGGCGCACAACGGTCCATATTCATGGAGGAGGGAATTGAGGCCATGGTTGAAGAAGCCGAACGAATCACTCGATTCGAGCAGCAGGTGACAGAGGAGCTTCGACCTCAACGGATTTATACTGCTTTGATTTCTTCGCCTCCGGTGGTGGCTTCATCATTGCATGTTGGTGGTGATGAAGAGAGGCCAGATTCTACTGTTGGCGTTGAGGTTGGGGGCATGGTTAATGCCCTTTCCTCTGAGTAGCAATTAGAGTCCGTGCCAGCACCAGGTGGTTTCCTTTGGTGGAGAGGAAGACCACAAAGTTTGATGATTGGCCATTGGAGTTAGGCCCTCATCTCACTGGTGCTGAGACACAGAAAGTACGAGTTTTCATTCACTCGTACCATAGGTGTTTTGGTTTTAGCCTTTAGGATTTTGAAGGCTACAAAGGAAATCCATCCACATTCAGCTGGAGGACGACCATCCTATTTTTTAGAGACCTTATAGGCTCAATGTTCCCGAGAGGATTGGCATCCAAGCTCGTTGTCGCGAGCTCTTGGCACCAAGGCTGATTGAACTTTCCAACGGGGAGTATGCTTGTGCTACGGTTATGCCATCGAAAAAGGATATTTTTGGCAATTGGACGGAGAAGTGGATATGCGGGGATACCGTCCAGTTAACTGGAGGACCAAGTCGGATCGGTATCCCATGCCAATCCCGGAGGAGTTGTTCGATGCCATCGGATTTTCTCGAGTCTTTAGCACCTTGGACTTGAGATCCGGCTATCACCAGCTCCTATTACTTGTGGGAAATTGGCTGAAAACTACATTTTGGGAAGTTGATCAAGATGGGAAGGATCAACTTTACCATTGGAAGTTTCTTCCATTTGGCTTGAAGAATGCACCTGTTGAGTTTCAGAGAGTGATGGACCAGGTCCTCTCTGGCTTGCCCTTTTCTCGGTGTTACATAGATGATGTGATCATCTTCAGCAGGACACCACAGGAGCATGTAAAACATCTGCAAACCATTTTTGAACGGTTGCAATGATGGGAATTGCGCTTGCACCATGGCAAGTGCAAGTTTTTTTATGACCAACTAGCATATTTAGGTCATATGATTGTTCCAGGAGGTCTTTGGATGCAGCAAGTGTGAGCCCAATATGGTGCCCACATGAGGTGTTAACCTCAAAAGTTCAATCGACGGTTGCTTTTACCTTTTCTTCAATTAACCAAAATTCCAAAAGAAGTGAAGCTTTTGTGTTGGGCTTAAAATTAAGTTTGTAGTGTTGGGGTGTGTCACCTTGGAAGTGGGGTTGTTCGTGATGGTTGAGTTGGTGTGGAAGTGGGTTAGGGTGGATGATTAGTGGGATTTGCTGGGAGCCGGTAGTGGGAACCGGTATCTGGGAGCCGGTAGTTGGGAACCGGTATCTGGGAGCCGGTGGTCGGGAGCCGGTTGCTGGGAGCTAACTCTGGTGGCAGAGGAAAAGAAAGGACAAAGGCGGAAAGGAGACGAAAGGGTGGCCCAGGGGCGGTTCAACATCAGGCTGCGATCAGGAGTTGAGATCGAGGTTTAGGCTTGGAGCACATTAGTTGAGATCGAGGTTTAGGCTTGGAGCACATTAGTTGAGATCGAGGTTTAGGCTTTGAGCACATTAGTGAGATCAGGCTTAGGGCTTGAAGACATTAGTTGAGATTGAGGTTTAGGTTTTGAGCACATTAGTTGAGATCGAGGTTTAGGCTTTGAGCACATTAGTTGAGATCGAGGTTTAGGCTTTGAGCACATTAGTGAGATCATGCTTAGGGGTTGAAGACATTAGTTGAGATTGAGGTTTAGGTTTTGAGCACATTAGTTGAGATCGGGGTTTAGGTTTTGAGCACATTAGTTTGAAAACAGGTTTAGGCTTGAAGCCATTAGTTTAGATCAGGTTTAGGTTTGAAGCCATCAGTTTAGATCAGGTTCAGGCTTGAAGCACATTAGTTGATATCAAGTGGGCCTTAATCAGGTTGAGGCCTTGGGCAGACTGGGTTGAGATTAGGCTTCGGCCTAGGCAACTGTAAGGGAATTCAGAGCTACGGAGGATTTATGCTTAGTCCTGGGCAGCTGCAAAGGGGGTTAGAGCTGGGAATGTAAGCCAAAAGTGTGAAGTGGATTCGACTTCTTGAGAATCAAAGGGGGAGCCATTTGGGAAATAGGAGGTTTTAAGTTGAGTTGATAATGGCAGGGTCCCAATACCTTGCAATGTAGTAAGGTGGGTAGTGGGCATTTTGAAGGATACAGTAGGTAGGGCTTAATGTACTTTCAGAAGGTGGAAAGTTCCCTCGGGTTTAGAAACCACATTAATGATTCCGATGACACATGCAATATGTAAGAGGTTAGAAGAGGAAAAGAATGGACTGTGGTTGTGAGTAAATATCACCATGGGTGCATATGTATTTTTTCAATACTAATGCCTTATGAAGTTGAATAAAGAGAGTGTGCTTGCATTTAAGTCATTGGGTTATGAGTATGGAGGTTCCCATGCTAAGTTTCTACAAGGACATGTGAGCCATGGATTCCCATCCGGACCACAGACGCTAAGGGTGGGGATTTATGGCTGACAGCAAGCTAAAGTGGACGCTTTGCAAAAGATTCTGACACTGGTCGATGTGCCGAGACTTTGTGCTTTCTTGGGCTTGGCGAATTACTACCGACGATTCGTCAAGAACTTTAACTTGATTGCCAAACCACTCACCATTCTCACGAGCAAGGACCAACCTTGGATTTGGGGTCGTAAGCAACAACATGCATTCGAGACGTTGAAGCAGAGACTGGGTACAGCTCCAGTGCTTCGACACCCTGATGTCTCTAAATCTTTCCAGTTGCATACGGACTGGAGTTCATTGGATTTGGGAGCAGTCCTCACTCAAAAGGATGACTCTGGCCGGGAGTATGTTGTTGCTTATGTTTCGCAAAGCAACAACAATGCGGAGGCCAATTATTCATCTTATGAGGGGGAAACGTTGGCAACGGTATGGGTTATTGGCCATTTCCAACCATATCTCTATGGTGAGCGCTTTACTTTTGGTAATTGACCATCAGCCTTTACGGTGGCTCATAGAGTCGGACAAATTTATCGGCAAGTTCGCCAAGTGGACTTTATTGCTCCAGGAATACACCGTACTGGCGTTACCAACCTGGATGCAGATGGACTCTCACGCAATCCAAGTCCTTCGGATGAGGACTTGACCGGAGCTAGATGACATGGAGATTGTGATCGAGAGGCGATTCCAGGTTGGCACGCAGCGGCCTACCTCACTTTATTTTCTAGCTTTGCTACTGAGGTTCCGATATAGGTCTCAGATGATGAGACTGATCAACCTCAAATTATTGTGGATATATGAGAGGATATTCCCGTATTGCATAAGCTTCAGCAAGGGACCTTTCTTTTGTCTATCTCAGCGATGGAAAGGAATAGGATTGGACTTCAAATAACAAGGTTCCGTTGGGAGAACGGTTTGTTATTCCGATTGTGGTCGGATGGGACAAGGCGTATTGTTCTTAGACCGAATCAAAAGGCCTCCTTGGTGCGGCAAGTGCACGAGAAACTTGTCCATTTTGGCATACACAGGACGCATTCGATGTTGCGTAGCGAATATTGGTGGATCAGTAGCTTGTTGTTTATGTCGGGAGGTGTGAAGTTTACGACTGGGTCAAGTCTAGCTTCAACACCTTGTCATCCCAATTATAGCCCTCACCTATCATGGGACTGGGCCACCGTTGGTCATTCGATTTTGCAGGACCATTGGTTGTCACACCACGTGGAGCAAAGTATGTGTTGGTGATGGTGGAGCATTTTAGCAAGTGGATTGAGCTTGTCGATCTACTCCAAAACTCTGCTGAATTGGCCGCGACAACCTTTTTGGATCGTGTGTTGGCACGTTTTGGAGCACCGGCTGAGGTATTGACGGACCAAGGGAAGGAGTTCCTCAGTGCTTTTGAGGAGTTGTATACTAAGGCTTTCATAGGTCACCGCACCACCTCACGGGATCATTCGGAGGCGGATGGCTTGAGGACAACCAAGCATGGCTTGAAGAAGTATGGATTATTTTGGGGAAGCCTTTGGGATTGGGACCTTATGTTTCCTTGGATTGCTATGGGCTATCGATTTAGTAGGCAGGCCTCGATGGCATCCTACAGCCCATATCAATTGTTGTATGGATGTGAGCCTATACTCCCGAGTTCTATTTGGAAAAAACTAGCTCTTGTTGTGGACTTGGATGATCCAAACATTTGGGCAGAGTGTTTGCAGGAGTGGGCTCAATTCTTCCAGAGGGCCATGCCTATGGCCATGGAGAATTTGTCCATTACTCAGCACCGTGATACATTGTGTTATGCACGCATTCGTAGTGGTGCTTACCGACCTTAGTTGAGGAGATTCTGAAAGGGTGATTATGTCTATCTCCAACGTGAGGTGCCTACGACATTGGATGTTAAGGCGGGGCGCACTATCCTTGTGGGTGAAGGACGTGTTGCCAAGTGGTTTGTTGTTGTTGGAAGGCAAAGATGGTAGGGAATGTCGCAAGCATTCCAAAAATTGTATCCCATGTCACCTACCCATTGAGGGTACAGTTCGTCCTAAACTAGCCGTCGTGCCAGAGGGTCTTCCATGTTTTGTATGCGGGAAGAAGAAAGGAGCGGCTACTATGCTTTTATGTAATCAATGTCAACGTGGTTGGTACATGGCATGCCTGAGGCCACCCTTGACTTCTCTACCATCTGGACAGTGGAGTTGTCCTCGTTGTCGACGGTATGCAGTACCTGATGCTTCCACTAGTCGTACTCAATGATCATGTGTGGCTTTCACCGTGTTGTGCTTGCCCAAATAGAATACGAGGAGTTATAGCTTAGGGACGCGATCAAACGCAAGGCGGTGGAATTAATTCTTTGGAATTTAATGGCCAAACATCATAGGCAATTAAGGATGGGGTTTACATTGCACCCAGCCTACAGTTCCTTGGGATGACGTTCACCACTCTAATTAGTAGTAGAGTCATCCTTCATTATCCATGCCTTTTGGATTGACATTGGTCCTCGCTGCTTGGCGGGACGCCATAGTCAGTTGAAGGGGGGCATGTGAAGGTGTGTTGTGTATGTGTGCCTTTGCTATGTTTTAATGTTATTTTTTAGTGGTGGTTGGTACTCGAGCTGTAGTGACACACTATCGTTATTTACACGATACATACAATAATAGGTTGACAAATGAGGTCAACATGTAATGTCAACCGGTGGCTAGTTTTGGCAACTAATGTGCTCGTCATTTGCAACCAATTGGTGGGTCTCACATATCGACTAATTGTGGGGGTTATTCTAGTCAATTTGGTGGTAAATGTTGTATCATGGTTTTGATTTAGAGGGATATTACTAAAGGGTTCCGCTTCTAGGAATATTAAAGTAGCCTAGTTGAATAGTTGACCTTGATTTTTCCATCTTGCCATTTCATTGAGGTTTCTAATTTGTGTGTAATTTGCATTCTTATTGAGGAGATCTTATATTTTACTTTGAGAATGTAAAAACAATTGTGTGGATGGTCATACAAGGGGAATCCAAATCTTGGAGTTAATATGTATATGGGCCTTAGAAAACATGCTTAATTGCCTCACATCTACCGTGTGAGTATCAAAGATGGTGTACCTCAAAATAAAGTTCACCTCATCCATTTCACGGGAAAAGCTAATCAGTGAGCAGTGAGCAGTGAGCGGTGAGCGGTGAGCAGTAACTCAAAGGCAATTTTGATAATTTATGTGGGAAATTTAACTATGTGAGCGTAGAACGGAGAGCGGAAAGCGGAGTTTGGAGAGCGGAGATTTGAGATTTTTGTAATAAATTTCGACAGAAGGTGGGTGTATTACCGTGGAATTTGGATGTATTTTTAGAAACATTTGTTGAAAAGGAAGCCCAAGTCCGTTGAAATGAGCATAAATTAGGGCTAACGTCAGCAGTAGGACTTAGCAAGAGCAAAACATAAATTACAATAACAAAGAGCATTGCAGCAAGGATGTATACATAGGAGGCTCACAGTATATCCATTAAGACTTGCCAATATGATTCATCTAGTTTACTTACAAAATGCAATGTATACATTGTTCATTGCCATAGATCTAGATGGGCATCCAGAATATGCAGATACCGATAACATCTAATCATGTCGGCGGCAACATATAGATACTCTTCTGGCAGGATTTGAAATCCTATTCGAAACTACGTGTAGAAGCATTGAAATCAGCACTAAGTGCATCAGATGTTCTTTCGGCGTCAGACTCAACAGCTTCCACATCTAGGAATTCTAAGCCTTTATGGTGGGCAAACATGGGATAAAATGTGCGATGAAAACCTTGAGCTAGCTCATTAGCCATACTGTCCGCGTACGAAGGAAGTGCAAACGATTTGGGAGGGCTTGGATAGAAGTTAGGATCACAGAAGAATGGGCGGTGAACTGGATATTTCAAATTATCACATCTGCAAATGCCAAAGATATAATGTTTATAAAACAAATTGATAAGAAATGATATTCAAACAAATTCAGCAGAAAGTGCAATTTGCATACCATACTCGCTTACTAAAACGAGATTTTTTGACAATTCTCTCAGCTGTGATATGTTCACTGTCAATGTCATCAAAACTCGAAACAGGCTCCCCGGAATGTATTACAGGGGATGGAAAACTTCGAATCAAAGGAGCTAGTATCGCCTCGAAAATATCGGAGTCCGGCTCCAAAGCCGCAACGTGGCGATTAACGTTGCGGCAAGCGTGGATAGCAGAACCTGGAAAAACAATCGGTTCACTTGATTAATATAACGATTTGAATAAACAAAATTTAAGAACTCCGAGTTTAAATAAACGAACCTGTAGAGGCAGTACAATCAAGTATAACGTCGCCAGGGTAACTTGAAGCTTGAATAAGCATTTGCATAAAAAACACGGATTTCTCCCAGGGGCCACGCCATGGCATTGTGGTGTTCATTAATTGATTGTCTCTAGTAACGTAATTCTGTAGAATATCATCACGGGCGACATCCACTCCATGGCGATCAAGAGCGGGAATGGGCTGAAAAGAGAAATTGGATTTTGGAACCCCAAAGAGGCTCCTCACTACCAAGCATATGCCAAAGCGCATGGTCTGAAGAGAATAACACGTTGTCAAAAACTGTCGCAAGGCAAGAAATTAATTAAAGATAAATGGAAACTCCTAGATTACATGTGTAAACTAATAGAAACATGTATGTAAGCTTAGAAGTAATAAAAATTTATAGAAATAAAAAAATGATGGTATAGGACTTACAGTTAAAGATGGATTTAGAGCCGAAGTAAGGTGCAGGCGGTTCATCCTCCACCACTCCTTCCGAATTTCAAAGCCATACGATTTGCAATAGCCAAGAATGTTTGATTTTGTGCTCAAACGAAAAGGGTGAATTATAATAATAGCACCATCGTCCTGAAGGTGCTGGTCGGCAAAGTCAAATACAGGTTGCAACCAT
Organism: Polytrichum formosum; assembly: GCA_964035585.1. Taxonomy (NCBI): domain Eukaryota; kingdom Viridiplantae; phylum Streptophyta; class Polytrichopsida; order Polytrichales; family Polytrichaceae; genus Polytrichum; species Polytrichum formosum. The sequence continues at coordinate 10,819,028 of OZ037938.1, read as the reverse complement.
TCTTTGGCATCCTGATTCCATGCAGGCACAAAGGTGGCTGGATTGGATATTCCAGGAACCGGAAGACCTTCCGGCATATCCACAAGAATTAAATCCACACAAGGGTGGTTTGTTGTAGATCTTTTGTAATGACGGATTTTATCACTGGAGTGCTGTAAATACATAGTTGAATATCAATATAGTAGGATGTGAGGACTACCATATAGTAGGAGCCAATGTAATCTTCAAAAAATTCAGATTTCAAATGGTTGTCAAAGACATAATTACAAGGAATTTACCTTGGAAATAAATGACTTGAGCTCATTGTAGGCCGGTATTAGGGTGCCCGAATCACCTCCAAGGACCTCATCCAAAGATGAGTTCAGTATGAACTCGTCTACCTTGATGTCGCTCTCCTCGGCAGGATCCAAAACCGGGACTTGAGTTAAGAGCTCATAGGAGGAGTCTCGCTTAGTGCCCCTAGTAGAAATGGTGTGGACCTGAGAGCCAGAGTCAGCGGTCGGAATGCAAGTCAATGGACTCTTACCTTCTTGCTCTCCCGGAGTGTTTACCTTCCTCTTGCCTTTCTTTGAAGCCTTCTCAGCTGCCTTTTGCTGCTTCTCTAACTCTCTTTGTTCAGCCTTCTCTTCGGCTTCCTTCACCTTCTGGGCTTTCATGCGGTCTTCTTCAATACGCCTTTTAAGAGCCTTTGCCCTCTCATGATCATCCTCAATTCCCTTCAAATCATCCATTTCTTCTCCGGATTCTCCAACTGCATCGCGTAACTTCTTCAGCTCAGTCTCAAAAGATGGACTGTAGTTGGTCCCACAATCGAGATACTAAGCCCCTGAAGTAAGATGAGAAGTCGCCCAGGTTTGTTGTTGGGCGGCGGAGAACATGCACGCAACATTAGACCTATCAAGCCATGTGCTCAAGAAAACCGGGAGGTCTTCTTTGAGAATAGATTTCTTCGGTAAGAGCTCATACTTGAAGTACCTGACAAATAGATGATACTTTTAGAAGTTATGAAAAATACTTGCAAAAAATTTCATGCGAAAGGATTGATGCAATCAACGCTTTGAATTTGCATAAAGGAGATAAAGTGGAAAATACCTGAAAATGACTCTTCGTACAACAAGGTCAGTTCTCTTGAACCCAACGAAGTCGTCAATTTTTTTGAAGGAATCGTGGCCTCTAAAATAGGTCGAGAATGCATGGTCCCAAAGCTTTATTCGACAATCTTCAATGTATGCCGACAAGGTCAGTGGCTCACTAGCCACATTCATATTAATCGATATTCTATCCTGGCGCATGATTTCATGGAATGAACTCATCGCTTGCTCTGCAATCTGAGCATCAACATGAAAAAAATTGAGATTAGTTCAAACAAAAAATCGAATAAATCCAACACATGTGTCTCCAAAAGATTGTCTTATGTATGCAAGCATTTACAAAACATCGACTTCCTTAGGCTAGAAATCACCTGCTGGACAAGAAGTATTTTACAACGAGACACTTACCCCAACCCACCTGTCAGCCATAAACCCCCACCCTTTTGCGTCTGTAGTCCAAGTGGAGGTTCATGGCTCACATTCCTTTGTTGATCCTTGAATGTTGGAAACCCCTTGCAAATACTCCAATAACCCAAAAATCAAACACTATCTTTTTGGTCAACTTCACAGAGTGTTAGTATTGATAAAATACTCCCAAATGTATTTTGGTGTTGCCCACGGGTGAACACCCGTGGGGTCTCCCAACTGTGTTTTGGAGTTGCCCACGGGTGAAGACCCGTGGGGTCTCCTCAACTGCGGTTTGGAGTTGCCCACGGGTGAACACCCGTGGGGTCTTCCCAGTGTGTTTTGGGGTTGCCCATGGGTGAACACCCGTGGGGTCTTCCCACTGCAGCACACACCCAGTCACTCAAATTGCCATAACTTCCACTCACGATGTCCGATTGAGATAATTTTTAGTGATCTAGAAAGCTAACAACTAGGCCTATGATTCATCTAAATATCAGAATAACTGAAAATTCCCTCATCTATATATGAGCTTTCAAAGTCAGCTCTTTTTGAATTACGCGGCAGCTAGGGTACTTCCTTCAAACACCTATAACTTTTGTTCGCTAACTCCGATTCCAACAAGCTTAGGCTTTTTGGAAAGCTAATAATGAGGTCTACACTCACTCCAAATCTTCTTTTACGGGTGAACACCCGTGGGGGTTCCCCTAAAGCAGCAACACTTCCCAACTTAAACTGCCACAACTTTCTCTCACAAGTTCCGATCAAAATAATTTTTAGTGATTTGAAAAGCTCATCACAAGATCTATGAATAATTCAAATCTCCAAATAAATTCAGGTGTTGCAATTTTTGTGCGCTCTCACAAAGTCAGCGTTTGAAAGTTTGAAGGCAGCTTGAGACACTTTCATTCAAAGTTTCATAACTTTTGCTTACTAACTCTGATTCTAACAAGCTTAGGCTCTTTGGAAAGCTAACAAAGAGGGCTACCTCCCCTCAAAATCTGAAGTCTAAATCATAACTTAAGAGTTCACTACCCTAGATTGAATGTGGCCCAGCTACTTAAGAGTGTGTTCAAAAACACACTACCTTCTCTCAAGAACTCTAACTCTAAGGATTCTTAATCATGTCTACATGAATACTTGCTGATCTTCCTAACAAAATGAAGAGAAGAAGAAAGAAAGAAAGCTTCCTAACTAAAATTTGCAAGGGCTTCGCCGTGCGAACAAAGAAATTCATAGAGACATGAAAAGAGAAGAGGGGGCTTTTATACCCTCTCAATGAAGGGTCGGACCCCTTCTCCCTTCCTTCAACCAAGGGGCCCATCCCTTGATTGGTGGCAATTAAGCCCTCGGTGGTGAATGGGGGGAGGCAACCGTCACCTCGTACCCACTTGCCTCGAGCCTTTATTGGCAACCGTCACCTCTTTTTTTTCGCCGCTTCTGGAATGTTTCTTTACTCCGCCGTCGCTTGACTTCCGCTTGCTTAATTGATTACTTCTACTTAACCCACCTACTTACTAACCTACAACTTTAACACTTCCGATTCGGTTAAAGAGCATTTCCCTTTTACCCCTTCGGTTCTAATTTCCAATTTATCCAAGGTACTTACCATAAGGATAACACCTCCCTAGCTTTTACAAACCGGACAATCCCAATCCCAAAACAACCTTGAATCAAATTCTTAACTTCCTTCCGTGAGCCTCAATTCAACTCATTGAATCCACTTCAATCTAAATTCGAAATTCACTCCCAACAAGCATTCAACTAACTCAATCATCACTAATTTTTATGTTTTTAATATTTTGAACATGTAAATCGAATTGTGAGCACGATTTTGGGCTCACACCACCAGCATGTTTTTGCTAGGAATCGGGAAAGTTTCTCTTCATTAATTGGCTTTGGCGGAAGTCTTCGTGCCTCACGAGTAGCCGCAGATGAGTTGATATATTCGAGCCACTTGATTTTGAAGCTCGGTGATGCCCTTGAAGTTGCGATGAGCTGCAGCTTCTCAAGATTAAGCTCTGGTGATATCGAATTCAAAGTGTAGTGTCGCTCAATCTACAGGTACCACGCCTCTTGGTTAATACAGGCGTTTGTTATATGCGTGGCAACCAAAATGTGAAACAGATATATTTATTAATTGACCAATGTTGTAGTGCACTAACCTCTTGAAACCAACCATCGGTGAGATCCGAGTTGGCTACAGCTACAAGCTTCCCCATTTTCTGTCGCAGTGCAATGCATTTTTTTTCCACGGCAGACTTCATCGCAGCAACTTTATCAGAAGCAGTGATGTCTCCATCAGATGGTTCAGTCAGTTGGCGAACTCCTTCGTCCGCAGACATATTAATTTCGTGCTGAAAGAAATCAATTAATTTGGCTCAAGTAAGCTTCGAGATTATGGCATTGGTAAACTTACAAGTATCATTGCAAGTATGACAAACACAAGTGAAAGGAAAACATATACGACTCCAAGTAAGAAGGGAGAATGCACCTAAAAAATGAAAGAGGTGAACACATTCAAAGGCAATGTGTACCATGTCTTCTTCTGGGATCGTTTGCATCGCCTAAGGTCGGAAGGAGACAATATGTCCTTGAATTTGTCCAATTCCATAAGTCCGTACTTACGAACTCTAAACAGGGTATGGACGGTATTTGTCTTAACGTGTGAGTCCTCAATATGCCTAAGTATAAATAACATATTCAGTTCAAAGGCCTGAATTGTTTATAAAGCAAGTGCAATTCAAGAAGGAATTTGGCAAATGAACTTACTTATTGATGTCATGCATGACTTGCATAACCACACCAATTTTGTCCTTGGTATTAAGAAGAATTGAGTCCACCAAACAATGCCAAGAAGCATCGCTCTTGTGGAGACGTTCAATGTGATTTAGCCAAACTTGTCGCCTGTGGTTGCCATCGCACACAAAAAACATAAGATTGGTTAACCCTGCCAATTCTGGTACCGAGAAGAGAAAGGTGTTGAAATCGTTGTTCTTAGCATTCCAGATGGGTCCCCATTTCTCCTTGTTTGCTTCAGTAACCTCCTGTTTTTTGCCTTCTTCGTTAGTCACTGTCACATAGAACACCGAAGCCCCTTCACGATAGCCATGCACAAACTCTTGTTCAAGCTTGGCTAGATCGCTCTGCAAGGTAGGCCTAACCACAGGCATAGCAACCATCCTACAAAGCGGAATTGGGAAACGTGAAAAATTCGTGGGTTGCACTCTCAAACTGGATATGGTAGCCACTAAGTTCAATTTTCGACGAGCTCGAATCTCGTCCTCGTCAATTCTAAAATGCTCGTCATCACCGAGGGATTCTTCTTCGTCATCTGCTCCGTCATCATTGGCATCTACTTCTCCACCAACACCAAAGGAGGGCTGAGTTGCTGGAGGTGATGCCCCAGCGTTAATGGGAACCTGTGCATGGAGCTGGGTACGAGATTCACATGTACTCATCACTGAAGATGATAGAAACACATCAAAATAAGCCTGCCTAGGAAGGTCATTCGGTACCGAATGAATACCCTGGTCCTGGAAGGATTTTGCATAGGCATCATAAATCCTAACCCCGTGCACACAGTATCGGAACCGATACAATAATCCAGACCCCGTATCATGATCCTCTACTAATACTCACACTGCAACATCCAAGAAAATGTGCATAGATAATGTGTATCGGTACCGAATGACTAACCCATTGAGCCAAGACTTGATACTGAACCCAAAAAAAATCGATTATAGATGAGTTCCGACAGAGGTGTATCGGGCCCGATACACCTGCCTGGGACTCCAAATTTTTTTTCTAGTTTATGATTCCTTGTATGTTGCCTTGAATCAAAACTCGTCATCATGCTAAGGTGATTCGGCGTCGAATTAGTTATAGAAGATCTATTGTATGTTCCATAGACGTTAGTAAATTTTTAGATAAATCTTAGCGCGCATGAAAGCTATGTAATCATGTGGAATGATTCGGCCCCGAAATAAAGTATGGGGCTGCTCAACTTCAGCAACGCTAAGGTTGGAAACTGGTGTAAGTTGATTTTAATCGGAGGACGTCAAACCTTATTCGGGCCCGATACACAATAAGAGCTTTGTCTAGTTTGATTTAGTATGCACTGTTTCGGAGTCTCAGGTTTTGGTCTCGGAGTCGAGGGCTCAAGTCTAGCAAACGACTTAGCAAACGACTGCAAATAGCAGTCGACCTAGTAGTCGACTGCAAAGAAAAAAATTAAAAATTCCAAAAAAAATTATGGACCGTCAGATCTTTCTACCAAGAAGATCTGACGGTCTATAATTTTTTTGGAATTTTTTAATTTTTTTTTGCAGTCGACTACCAATTCGACTGCTATTTGGAACTGTGAAGCCAAAAGTTCCTGTCGATCGAAAAGGAACTTTTGGCTTCACAGTTCCCAATAGCAGTCGACTTAGTAGTCGATTGCAAAAAAAAATTTAAAAATTCCAAAAAAATTCTGGACCGTCAGATCTTCTTGGTAGAAAGATCTGACGGTCCATAATTTTTTTTGGAATTTTTTAATGTTTTTCTTTGCAGTCGACTACTAGGTCGACTACTATTTGCAGTCGTTTGCTAAGTCGTTTGCTAGACCTGAGCCCTCGACTCCGATATGAAAACCTGAGACTCCGAAACAGTGCATACTAAATCAAACTAGACAAAGCTTTTATTGTGTATCGGGCCCGAATAAGGTTTGACGTCCTCCGATGAAAATCAACTTACACCAGTTTCCAACCTTAGCGTTGTTGAAGTTGAGCAGCCCCATACTTTGTTTCGGGGCCGAATCATTCCACATGATTACATAGCTTTCATGCGCGCTAAGATTTATCTAAAAATTTACTAACGTCTATGGAACATACAATAGATCTTCTATAATTAATTCGACGCCGAATCACCTTAGCATGATGACGAGTTTTGATTCAAGGCAACATACAAGGAATCATAAACTAGAAAAAAAAATTATGCATTTTATTTACATTCTACCATATCAAAGTATACGAGTATTTTGATACGGCTCGGGCCCGAAAGCAATCCCTGGGAGGCAAGATCTTCACATAAAAAACAAGAATGAACAGTTTCAAAAGGTGTTAGGGTTTCCCAAATCTTAAAAACCCTAATCAAGTATCGCATGAATTCTTCATTACAACTTAGGTTTAGGGTAGTCTTTCGGTTTTCTTGCTTACCGGTTCTGCCGAGTTGTGGAGATCAATCTCCATGTCTGAATTATCTTCAACAGCGTTTCCCGAATCCTGCACCATCTCCTCTTCAAACTCGCGGGGTTTTTGTGTCTGCCTTCCAGAGAGTAATTGCACAAATTGTAAGAGCTTTACGATTCAGAAGACACAACAAGCTCTATGGTACACCTCAATATTATCTATTGAACCGACCTGTTGATTGTTGTTATTGGATTTAGAAGAGCTTGGCGTCTCAGATATCCTCTGCCGCCGTCCACCCTGCAAACCCAACATACCTATCAGTTACCAAACAAATGTATCGTCACCATTGCGGAATGCCAAAAGGTGATAAACTAGAATCAAAGAAAAGCTAAAGCGCAACAAACTATCTCAAACCTATTCGCTTTCCCTAAACCCTAACGAGTGAAAGTTTGATAGTCTGGTTGAACCTAGATTGCTTAGCAATCACCCTAGAACTAGGTGGACTCCCCTGGTCAATATCATGCCCTACTCAATAAGTTGAAAAGGGCAAAGCCTGAGATTAATCACTAAGTCATCATGATTATCTCACACATTAATCATAGCATTGTTCTCGGTATAAATAAAAACGGACCGTGCGAGGTGGGTCGCCCGGGCTATTATCATCTTCCGCCATAGAAAATAACCGAATAGGTGCAACGTCTGAACGATCAACATTCTTTAGACAACTTCCAGTACCCTTATTAGAGTTTCCCCCTCTCTTCCCCATAGCCGAGCGCAAGTTATACGGAGTCACAAACTGTTCGCTTTTAGCAAACTTTTTTTTCCTATCTGTTCGTCTCTATTTTTCAATAGTCCTACTCAATTCTCTCTCAGCTCTTGCACACGATCGTGTGAACATCTTTTGTGCAGCTTAACCTCTTCGCATCATTTAACTACATGCATGTTCATCACACCTCTCAAATTAATCGTCACTTGGACATCTAAGTCACTTGGATGAAAATTTATCATTCATAGGCATAAAGGATCGTGCGCGATGTGTTTATTGTACTGTATAATATAAGTATAATAGATGAGTTCATTCCCAAAATTTAAAATCCATGAACCTTTTAAGTTGCTTTAGGCTTCAAAATAGCAAGCATCATACGCAAGAGTTATTCAATAGCCATTGAACAATTTTGGAATGATATATTCAACACTAAAAATTAATAACGGTCTTTCTTTTTTACTAACAATGTTTGTGATTAGATTTTACCATTTTGCAGGGTTACAGTTGTAGGCTACTGCACTGCGATTTTCCACTACATAAATGGATCGTACTCTCCAAACTCATTCCCACATCTTCCTCCTCTCGTTTCGTCATCTCTCTTTTCCTATAATGGACGGCAATTTAGACATGCCCAACGGTGCTCTCAATCTGTCTCATATAGGTTTAGAGGACGATGCAGTTTCGTTGGATAGATTTTGCGGTCCATTTGATCAGATTGCGGAAGCAACTGTGAGATATGATGTTCTCCTTGATCTTCCACAAAGTCCTGCATCGACTATACATTCGAACAGAGGTCAATATTCTTCCGTTAGAACTTTAGAGAAGATCGCATTTCTTGGCAGTGAATACAATTCGGTGACGACAACGAGACATGCCTACTCTAAAGTTGGAGTCATCAAGCCTGGCACTTACTCAAGAGCCTTATTACGGAGTACCCCTAAACCAAAAGGGGCCACGTTTATCTCAGTTGGATGTTCAGCTATACGCAGTACAGCTGAAAAATCTTTAACACGCCGTGGTGCCAGCAGAAATGATGGAGTACCTCGCATTCGTCATAGGGATAGCGATCATGCGGATGGAGCCGCCAAACTTAGCTGTCATACGTAATTAACAGTCTTACTTACGCATTCTATTTGGATGATAGGATTAGCACAACCTACGGTGAAATCCTAAATCAATTGTGGTTCCAGCCTGTGCCAGGATGTATAAAATATGTATATTATGTCCTACTGATTAATATACGATATGCAAAATTGTTATTATTGGTTTAACCCCGTCATTCCAATGCCTGAAAATAATCAATCATTTTATGCGTTGTCAAACTTTAACTCTCATTATGATGTGACTTTGCAGTTAAAATGTAATTATTTTTAGTGGACTGGGATGCTGTCTGTTTTTTTAAAATTTCTATAAGTGCATCTATCCGTTGTCTTTCATTTTGTAGATTAGGACTTAGAAAGATACGAAATCTCAACTTTTTCTTTTCAATTTAAACCAACTCGGTTTCAAAATATATAATTTTGGTGTACCCCTAATATTTACTTATAGTTAACTTTGCATTCATCCCTGTTGATTTCATTGTGTATGCAAGTATTTATTCTTCTGTGTCTTTGCTGACCTCCCTCTTTGATTTGGGTTTCATTTTGTCATTGTGAGGTTGCATTTGACTAGGAGTACAATGGCCTTCATTCACGCTGATTTGCATTCTGTGCCAGTTACCTTTCCGTTGGGAGAAGATGGTCATGCTCTGGTCACTTCTACCACTCTAAGTCTCAGGTTTCAATTTCGTGAAGAGTCACTTCATGTGGAGGAGGAGATTTTTGATGATGATACGGGTACACTCTCGCATGCAATAGGTCAGTTGTCGAGTAAGAACGACGTTGGTACGTTCTGGTTGCTCAAACCGGGTAAGTATCGTGCATACGGTCTCTCTGAGTCTATCCTAACTGCATCTACTGTACTCCTAACTCCTCGAACGTCCTCTACAGTTAGTGTTGAAGCACCATTGATCACCAAAGTCAAAATTGAGCCAGGTCTTCAGACCATCTATGAGTTGAGTGATGACTCTGATAGCGACGACATCGAAGTTACTTTGCCAATATCGCAGATCAGTGAGAAGAGTACAGTTCCACTTATGCAAGTCATACACAAGGATCATGTTAGTCCGATAAAGCCCTCTGATTCGTCTAAACCTGCACCAAGTCCTCCAAGTAGCGTCGTCCAATGCTTGATGAAACTTAGTGTTCGTAAGAGGTCAAAGAGTATTCTCTCTCGCATTGATTTCAATGCGATTAGGCTGCAGCAAGTTCGACTTCTTCCACCTCATTATAATGGCGACGTTATTTTTGAGTTTCCGCCTTTAGGACTCCACGGCCAACAGTCTGCTGCAAAGCAGCTACGTGGTATGGACAGGAGATATGATGGCCATGCTTGGTCTCGAACTATCACGTCCAATATTTAGAATGATCTGAAGCTTACATTTCGGACATCGTCGTGTCTGGGCCACCTCCGTTGTGTCAATGTTGATTGTGAGTACCTAACACGAGACCACAGAACTGCCGTTGTGAACGAGACTGAATGGGATGGGCTGTCTGAGAAAGTGTTTATTGTGGGGTCCAGCCCTCCTGCGGGTTCTACAGTTGTTGCAAATCGTGTAATATTCCACCTACATGCGTTGCGGTATGCCCTGCAAAGATCTACTACGTGACCGCAACGCCACACATGACAAGAGCATGTGTTCACTTGGGAACTCACGACCACCCTGTGAAGTCTGGCGAGTATCGAGACTTCATCGAGCAGACAGAGACCTTGATAGGCGAGCAGGTGGAACGGACTCCGTCAGCAACTCGTTCGTCCATTGTGTTGGAAACGGCGAAAGAATTATTGGGCCCGCTACTTCTGGCCAAGGAAGGTGAAGAACGCATGATATTGGAGTTGGAGGAATTGCTCCCCATTTTTGATCGGTGCAAGCATCTAACCTCACCCAATATTAGGAATTCTGTCACTTCATTCAAGGCACTACGACGCTTTGGAATCATGGACAACATTACCATGCTACGCGGCTCCAGCAATTGGAAGTTTGTTTAGAAGAATATGTTTCCGGGGCAAGGAGAGGACATGGACAAGGTATTCGTCTTCAAGATGTCCGAAGTTGGCCCGGGGAGTGGAGTAGACTTGGTGAAGAGAATGCAGGCGGGTGGGGACCTTGAGAATGCCTGGATCATGTTTGATCACGTCAAACGTGTCAGGTCCTGGACAACAATGGCTTGCCATGTGTACGATTCCACTTATTGCCGGGTCATGACAATCGCTGTATGTGACATGCAATCCGAGGACGTAGCAGCCCAATCAGTCGTATGGAAGAATCTGAATGCCGTCATGGCGGGCCACGGTGTGCATGACGTCAATTTCAAAGGATTCATGGCCGATAGCGCCCAGGCAAATTGGAACGTTGTACGCATGATCTATGGAAGTGGAGATGCGGCCGAGAAGATGGTTGACAGAGAGAGGACTTGCCTTTTCCACTGGACTCAGTCCTTGGAAAAACACACGAAGGCTGACATCCATCAAGATCTCCAAGCACAACACCGAAAACTCTGCCAGCAGTACAAGAATGCCAAGTCAATGGTAGAGGCCGAGACCAAGTACCTTGCAATTCGAGCATGGTGGATGGCATCCGGCGCTGCGATCGAACACTGCCTTCCTCGATTGGAGCTCTGGCTGGCCTTCTGGCACTTTCGTTACCGCCAATGGGGTGGCTTCATGGAGCTAGTAAACACTTAACCTTCTTTAACGTTTGTCCCTAAAATCTCTTTCCAGGCAACGTTTACATAAATCACCCATATAGCTAACTGGGTGACACGTTACGATTACAGGACCTTAGTGAAGCAAAACTTGTAGAAATGCCATCCTGTAACCTAGCCGAATCGATCCACAACAAGTGGAAACAACAATCAGGCGATCGGGGTTGCGACTTGTACGTGGCAGCCGTGGATGATTTAGTGCGAGCCTTCATGCAGTGCGTCGCATACTACCAGTTCTTGAAAGGAGAGCACCCTGGAAACGGACCGTCGAAGGAAGAGTTGAAGCTCAGACGCGCGCAGAGGTCGGCGGCTAGGACTGGAAACTCAAAACCACTTCATGAAGCGATCTTGAAGATGCCAGGCGCCGATGAGTGGTGCACCATGACTCCTCACTTTGAAGGGGAAGAGGTATTTGTTTCTCTGAAGCGAAAGCCAGATACTGCTTTTGGTGATGAACGTGAGTCACACAAGCCGGACAAAATCAGTATCTCCAGACCTCGCATCCATACGAGATCAGCATGCAAAGAGAGCGACCCTACAACAACAGTGGTGGCGGTGGAATCTCCTACAACTACAGAGCAGGAGAAGCAGCTCCTTCCTCCACACCAATCTCCGCAGCAAGACGACCGCTACCATGTTACTGCTGTAGAAGAAACCGCATGCAATCCTTCTGAGTGGCACATCGCACGCCTCCCGAAGACATCCGCCAAGGCATGCTTTGCTCAACAAGTAATCACGAAGAAGAAATGCATCGCTCTGATTGTGCAAGATGGGAAGAGTACTGCTGCTCCGACCTACACGGGCCTGATGGACAACTACATGAAGAATATGAAGGAGTCTATGCAGTTCTTCTTCTGCAACGACAACATTGAGAGATGCGTGAAGGGTACAAAACGGAAGTGGATGGTGTCAAGGCCCGTGGTTCCAGAGGTATGGCCGGTTAAGTTGGGGACCAACTTATCAACCAAAGAAATCCTATCCCTAGAGAATGCAGGCTTTAGGCTACCTCAACGAATGGAGATGTCACCCAGAAGACTCTTTCAGGACCAGCCATTATCAGTGGACCTATTGGCTTACCCGACCCTGACATATCCTGACGAATTTCCTACCCGCCGTTCAGGGAAGAATATCCGGCGCAACAAGAAGGCCCCGTCAACCAAGCATGCCAATAATTGTGCGTATGCCCTGTCATTGAAAGGCACTGTGCACAAGTTGTGCATGCTTCCGGCCCCTGCCCTTGGATGCATTGTCACTTTGGATTCGGGCACGCCTCCAAAGGTCCAGCAGTACTACTTGACAATTTCGCAACTGCCAGCATGCACTTGCCCAGTTTTCAAGGAGATGCCAACAAAAGCTATTGGAAAGCGGGGTCAATGGGCCAACTGTAAGCACTTGTACTATTTGTTTACAGTCGTTTGTGGTTTGGATTCAAAAGCAGATTTTTTCATACACGCAGCTAGTTTTAGCTTCAACGAAGTGAAGCAAGTTCTAAAGAATGGCTTACTAAAGCACTTGCCTTCTTAGAGTTTTTTGTTTCATCATGGAAACATATGTATGCAGCCTTTGATTCAATCACGAAGTAGTGAGACTAAAAGGGCCACTACAAGATATTTGGAGTATCACTATTTTTTTCTGCCTCAAAGCAGCATATAAATTTCTCTCCCATAATGTGTAAACATTAAATATCTTTCAGTTGCAGCATATAAACGATGGACACTTCCTTTAAAAGTAGAATATAACTAATTGCCTTTAACGACGTCTAACAAACTACCAGGAGATTTAATCATTTTCCACTCATGGAGTGCATCCAGAAAATAGATTTGCATTGATCACGGTGGACAAAATTTCCACGGTAATAGGTCCCAAATTTTATTATAATTAAAAAAATTACCAAAAAAAGATTAAATAAATTATTAATCAACTTTGAACTGAATTTTGATCTAAAATATCCAATAGTTATTGCTCACCGCTCACCGCTTGCAAAATAGCTTCGTCCTCCATTTCACATAGTGTGAAATCTCCACCAATTCCAATGTTCCACATTATAAGGTCACATGCATCGCCACTTCCTGTATTTCATGCGGTTCACCCTTTACAAACCGCACATTGATGGGCTTGCCTGCTCTACATGTCGGCAAGCCCCAACACATTGTGAGCTTCGGGCTCATGAAGGAGTGCGTTGCCTGTTTGTCAACGCATGGGACGTTTCTTTCATTTCATTACAAAAGACTTTGCTTTGGCTTAAGGCTTCTAGCCTTGGCCACAAAGCCACCATCTAACATTTGGTCCGCAACAACAACATGATTTGTCTTGGTCCCACAAGGCCACCTTTCTAACATTCCGTCTGTGGCACAAACATGACTTGTTTGGTACCACAATGCCAACTTCTAACATTTCATCTACGGCACAAACATGATTTACTTTATTACCACAAAGCCAACTTGTGACATTCCACCCGCGCCACAAATATGATTTGCCTTGGTACCACAAAGCAATTTTCTTTGTTTCCAACATTGCGTGGCTTTCTTCCTTGGGTGCCACCCTTGTTGGAAGTTGTACCTTTGACTTGCCCTTTGTGATGGTTTGATGGCCCAACTTCTTGCACTCTTTGCCTCGGAACATATTTAAGCTCAAGTCATTTTGTTGTGAGGCACCACATGATTCCCTTTCAGGTCCATCGGCTTCAATGCTCTGGGAAATGTTAATGGTCCCTACCACATCCTTGAAAAGCTTCAGAAATTTGAACGAGGTGTCCACCACCAACTAAACCATTTCTTAGAAAAACTGTCCATCTTAGGTGTAGCATTTATTTAGGCGTTAAAATCACGCATATAGGCCTTAAGAGACCGTGTGTGCCTCATTTCTACCAAGGTCATTCCCTCATGCAATTCTTGGTGCTCCAGCATGGACCTCACAACAAGCAACTCCATGAAGCCAACCCAAGTCAAGTTTGCCACCACTTTGGACTTTTGCAATTTCTTGCTAGTCCACCATTCAAGCGCATGGTCTTTCAAAAAAATAACCATTATGGCGACCTTGTCGTCCACCTTGGGCCTTTGGACATCATAGTAGTGAACCCGGGGCTTCTAAATAGTTGCGACGTTCAAAATGGAACAAGGATCATGTCTAAGTGGATTTTGACCCCACCATTGATTCTAATGAGAATGGATGGGGATGATGGTGGATTTGGTGAAGAAATGGAGGAGGCCTTTGAAAGGGCTCCCGCAAACCTCGAAGAGAAATCGGGGCAAGATTACCAAATGCACCCAAAAGCTTGGAAAGTGGTGATGTTGGATTGAAATTCCAATTCTAAATGCTTGAGTTCATGGACTCCATGAAATAAGAACTCAAGTGTGGCAAGCATGATAGGGTCCGGCATGAGAAAATGATCGAGCTCCTAATGATGCAAGTTGCTAGGCCTTCTTCTTCAAGAAAGAAGTTGGCCAAGGCAAGAAAGGTAAATGAATTTGTGTTGGAAATGGATGTCCAAAGTCCGAGGTGGACGATATGGTCTCCATAGTGGCTACCTTGTCAAAAGACCATGTGCTTGAGTGGTGAACTTGCAATATAGCCCAAGATCCCAAAGTGGTGGCAAGTTTGACTTGGGTTGGCTTCATGAAATTATTTGTTGAGAGATTCACGCCGGAATACCAAAAATTTCTTGAGGGAATGAACTTGGTGCAAATGAGGCACATGAGGTATTTTAAGGCCTATGTGCATGATTTAAATGCCCAAATGAAGGCTACACCTAAGATGGACAAATTTTCTAAGAAATGTATTTTCTTAGGTGGGGTAGCAAAAGTTGGTGGTGGACGCCTTGTTCAAGTTCCCAAAGCTTGTGGAGGCCATGGCGTTGTGGTTCTTTTGGGCACTCCCTTGCGAAGGAGCCTAAAAGTACCGCACAAGCCCTTCGATGAGGGTGGCCTACCTTGGCAGGTGCCCAAGCCGAACCCGGGTGTTATTATATTTAATAAATGTTTTGGTTTATGTGGAGGGATTTAGTAATCGCGTCGTATCCTTCCGGTAGGTTGTGCCTAGATTTTAAGTGCCTAAGGTAATTATCTAAGCTATATTAATTTCCCTAACCTAATGCCTAATTTATCCTAGTCTACGCGCAGACGCACCAACCTTGGAATCAAGGCAACCTAACCCTAATGAATAAAATAACCTTACCTCTTACCTTGGCCACATCTAATTTCTTACTTCTTATGAATTAAATTCACTAAGGAATTTAAGTCCCACCCTCTCAACCTTCATTCTTAGTTATTGTCGTAACCCTTGCTAGCTCGCCATTGCTAACTCGGTCTATTTTTTAACTCTAACAAGGATTACGAGCGTTAACCCTTCGCATACCGCGGACCCAATACTTCATAGGAGGGGGACCAAACCTCCTACTCTTTGATTCGGGACTCACCCCTTAATCGGTAACCAATCTTTAGATGTGGACTTCCATCCATAGAAGTCCAATCTTATGTTGATCGTCGTGTTGCCAAAGCAACACTACAACAACCCGAGCCATACTAGGCAACTATGCCCTCACAATGGGCCAATGCCCATGGAGGCCTTGTTGTTCGGCCTCGGGTGGGTGAGGCCACACCACTTCACCCATATAAGCCTCTAGGACTCTAAGCAGGACCCCTACCCCACCGTCAAGTAACCTTTTGTCTCTCTTTCAACACTTGGGACCAAGTAGACATTTTCTCTTAGCCGCTGGGGCTGGAAGCCCCAGCAGCTTCAGAACCCTATAACTTCCTCATATATTCTTTTAATGTAACAATCGACCATTCCATCATCATCTAAGTTTCATGTAGATGCCGATGGACTACTCACTTGCCCCATTCGAGCAAGTATTCAGGAAGTTATGCCCGTTTAAAACTTCACAGTCCTGGGAGCCACTCCCAGGCCACTACTGTTCCATGGTGCTGTCCCGGGACAACGCCCCATTCAAATTGCCATATCTTCTAGCTCACACCTCCGATTGAAGTGTTTTTGAGCATTCTAGAATCGGTACACCATAAGCTATGCATAGCTTATGGCCTCACCCTCACGCCTCCTAGTCTCCGTAGGTGAGAGGTGTTTCTAACGGTCGTGACCCTCACCCACACTAGGATCACTTAGGCCATCTCACCGACGTCGCCACAAGTCTCAGGTGTCACTCTGGGATCCCCCTTGTGCCATGGTATTTTGGACAATCCTTATGGAGAGGTACGCGATAATTATGGTTGATTGAACAAAACTTAGGTTATTAAGTTCATAAATTATGGCATCACCACCTACCTATTTGGTGCATACTCTAACTTGAACCCTTTAAGGCTCTGTGCGGGTTTCTTGTAGATTAATTAATACTTACTCCCTCTGATCTTTGCCGCCGGAGGCATAGTATTAATCCTCCGAGCTAAGTTTCTGGTTGGTTTTTGCACACGGGGATTGTACGAATTTTGTTGGTTATTAATTAGTTTAACATGGTTTGACCACGAAAATTCAACTTAACCTCACCTCCAACCCTTGGGGCCAACAACATGATGGTGGTTTCGTGGGTCATTACTCCCACTTTACCACCTACAAATATGCAAAGTGGTCATGCCGGTGATTAATCCGGCTTTATCACACACGAACGAGTGATGAATAGAACACAACTATCACAACACTTAACCGAGAGCTCTGCACACATGGGAGTTGAAATCTCCCCTCGGCGGCTAGGTGGATGATGCCCCCTAGCCTTACATGGATAATTGGATTAGGTTTAAAATTTACCTTTGCCGCGCTACCTCCGTTCCTAAATTGAAAGGTAAAAAAACTTACCGGTTGACTCCCATCTTGGCTTTGCGATAGTTGGTGTGGAACCCCTACTCCAACGCTCGGCCGCCCACAACACCAACTCGTATCCGCCAACCTTGGATGGACGAATCTCTTCTCGTAAGGCAGTAGACACCCCTTCACTTAAACGGCCATAACTTTTGCTTTTTAAGCTTCAATTGGAATAATTGTTAGTAATCTAGAAAGCTAACAACAAAACCTATGACTCATCTAGATATCAAAATAACTGCATATTTTTTCTTCTAGATATGAGCTTTTAAATTCAGCTCTTATAATTTAGGAGGCAGTTGGAATACCTTCATTCGAACACTTATAACTTTTACACATCAATTTAGATTTCATCAAGCTTATGCATTCTAAAATTTTAAATTCAAGATCTACAACCTCCTTAAATATGAAAGCAACTGGATATTTTGTCTTGTAGATATGAGCTTACAAAGTTAGCTCGTATAATTGAGGAGGCAACTGGAATATCCTTATTCAAACATTCATAATTTTTACTCATTAAATATGATTGTGACATACTTATATTTTTTTTAAAGCTAACAACAAGAACTATAATACATTCAAATATCAAATCAATTGTATATTATATCTTTTGGATATGCTCTTGCAAAATCAGTACTTATCGTTTAAGAGGCAGTTGAGACACCTTCATTAAAACACTTATAACTTTTACATATCAACTTAGATTTTTGGAAACTTAGATTTTCTAAAAATCTTAAAACAAGATCTATAATTGATACAAATATCAAAACAATTACATATTTTATCTTTTTGATATGTGCTTGCAAAATCAGCGCTTGTAATTTTAGAGGCAGTTGAAACACTTTCACTCAACCACTCATAATTTTTTCTCATTAACTATGATTCTAACAAGTTTAAATTTTTTGAAAAACTAACATAAAGGGCTAAATTATAATTTCTAGATCCACTACACTTGATTGAAAGTGGCACTTGATTGAAAGTTAAAAAATACACTACCTTCTCTCAAGAGTTTTAACTATAAGAATTTTAAATTATGTCTATAATGAAATAATGAGATTGTTTGATCTTCCTAACGAAAATTCTAGGATGCTTTGCCTTTTGAAATGAAAAATTTGAGAGATTTTTTCTTAGCTAGAATTCTGGAGGGCTTCGCCATGTTAAAATAAAAATTCGGAGAGTTTCTTCCTAGCTAGAATTGAAGAGGGCTTTGCCCTATAAAATGAAGGGGGAGAAAGAGAGTCGAGAAGGAAAGAGGGGGTTTTTATCACCTTTGAAATGAAAAGTTGGGTCCTTTCTCCCTTCCATTTGCCGAGGGTCCCTTTCTTTGAACGGTGGCAACCAAGCCCTCGGTGGTGAATAAGGGGGGAAGGATGCCACCTCGTACTCCACTTGCTCAAGCCTTTAGAAAGACTTTTCCGTTTTAATTCGAATTTCAATTTTGGTTGGCAAATGTGGCAACATGGCCCCCTTGCCCTAGTTGGCAAAATCCCTTACGCTCGTAGTTGTCATTTTTTTTCTTCCTTGGCCACTTCCGGAGTTATTCTTTTTTTGCCCCCGCTTGACTTTGGTTGCTTGAATTAGTTGCTCCTAACTTAACCTACCTATTTACTAGTCCACTACCTTAACATTTCTGATTCGGGTAAAGGGCATTTTCCTTTTATCCCTTCGGTTTCTAATTTCTTACTTGTCGAAGGTTCTTATCCCAAAGGTAAAACATCCCTAGCTAACCTTGTAGGATTTTTGTTCCTAACCTACCTTAATCTCAATGGTTTTTTGGCCAAAGTTCCATATTACAAATCTAATGATTTTGTTAAAAATCCTCAATTGTGAGCCAAATTGTCGTTGGGGGCAATTTTGAAGCTCACAGGCATGGATCCTCAAAATTGCCGAGAGCATGGAAGCCCATGGCCCCAAAAAGAAGTTGAGCGGTGCCTCATAACAAAGGGTTTTAAGCGAAATATGTCCTGAAGCAAAGAATGCAAGAAATTTGGCAATTATACCAACACAAAAGACAAGCCGAAGGTACAACTTCCAATAAGGGTGGCACTTAAAGAAGAAAACCACCCAATGTTGGAAATAAAATAAGTTGGCTTTGTGGTACCAAGGCAAAGCATGTTTGTGCCACGGACGGAATGTTAGAAATTGGCTTTGTGGTACCAAGGCAAAGCATGTTTGTGCCGCGGATAGAATGTTAGAAGTTGGCCTTGTGGTACCAAGGCAAATCATGTTTGTGCCGTGGACAAAATATAAGAAGTTGGCTTTGTGGTACCAAGGCAAATCATGTTTGTACCGCGAACGGAATGTTAGAAGCTAGCATTGTACCTTGCTACAGACAGAATGTTAAAAAGTGGCATTGTGGTACCAAAACAAATCATGTTGTTGCTGTGGGCCGAATGTTAGACGGTGGCTTTGTGGCCAAGGCTAGAAACCTTAACCTAAAGCCAAGTTTTTTGCACCTTGAGGCTCAAATGAATGAAAAAAATATCTCATAGGTTCACAAAGAGGCAACACACACCTTCATGAGCCCAAAGCTTACAAGGGAGATGGGACTTGCCGACGTGTAGAGGGGGCAAGCCCATCAATGTGCGGTTTACAAAGGGTGAGCTGCATGAATGAAAAAAAATCGCGTTGCATGTGACCTTGAAATGTGGGACATTGGAATTTGTGAAGATTTCACACTATGTGAAATAGATAAGGTGCACCTCATTTTGGAGAACACCTTCTTTGAAATTCACATAGTAGATGTGAGGCACAAACCGATGCGCTTGTGGTGTGCCGTATTGGCAAAGAGGTGAATTTGAACTTCACATAGACTCTTATGATAGGAGGAGCCAAGTTGAATTTGGTCTCAATGGATCAAATGAAAATTCAACAAATAATGTCATGGTTCCATTGGAGCAACTCCAAGGAACTCATAGGGAGGCTACGAAAAATGGGCCTTCCCCAAACCACATTCGTGGGTTGTTGGTGAGGTACAAAGGTGTATTCACCAATGGGTTGTTCAAAAAGTTACCGCCAAAGAATGGAAAGCAACTTTGCTCAACGAGAGATTGAGTTCTTGAGCTATGTGGTGACAAATGAAGTTGGTGGACGAACATGAGGATGGTCAAGGCAATCCAAGAGTGGAAATGGCCCTTGACCCAACGAGGGCTTAGGTCATTGCTTGGCCTAGCTAATTGCTACCGCCGCTTCATTCAAGATGTTTTTAAGGTTGCTAGGACCTTGTCCGACTTGTTGAAAAAAATGGCTATCCCAAGAGTGGGATGAACCTTGTCACCAAGCCTTTGGGGAGCTTAAGAGTAAGTTGTCTTCGCCGCCCGTGCTCAAGTTCACGGAGTTTGACAAACCTTTTGAGGTGCATTCGAGGGCGAGTGACTTTGCCATTGGCAGGTGTTGATACAAGATGGATGGCCATTGCATATGAGAGAATGAAGCTCGATGGTTGTCAAAAGAGACGACCAACTCACAAGAAATAATTTTTTGCCGTAGTGCATTGCTTGGAGATGTGGGAACATTATTTGGGGCTGCACGGGCCAAGGTCTACACGGACAATGTGTCCTTAAAGTGTTTTCCAACACAAGCACGAGTGAGCACCAAGCCATTGCGGTGGCACGATACCTTGGTGCCTATGAAGGTGGATTTGATCCACAAACCAGGCGGTGGCAATGTGGTGCTGGATGTGCTAAGTAAATGGGAAGAGTTCCAAGCAATGAGAACCATCCAAACTTTGTGGCTAATAGTTACCGGTGAAGGACACTTATGATGCAAGATACAGGAGGGGTACATTAACTACCCCGAAGCACAAAGGCTTCTAGGTGAGCTTCGCAAGGGCAAGGCGCTCAAAGAAGTCAAGTTGGTGGATGGATTGCTCAAGTATAAGCAAAGACGGGTGTATGTGCCACAAAGCAAGTTGAGGCTATCGGTTTTGAAGGAAGAATATGATAGTCCCATTGCCGGCCATAGAGGACAAGAAAAAACCACCATATAATGGTGTCAAGGAGGTGCCATTGGCCATGCATAAAGGAGGATATAACCCACTTTGCGAGGACTTGTGTAAGGTGCCAAGTGATTGTGTTGGATCGAGATCCAAAATTCACAAGTGCATTTTGGATGCAGTTTTCTAGGAAGGTCCGAATAAAATTAAGGTTTAACACGGCATTCCATTCCCAAACGGATGGAAAAACGGAGCGTGTGAATGGAGTCTTGAACCAATACTTGAGGAACTTAGTGGATGCGGACTAATGAGATTGGGTGGACTATTTGGGTCGAGCGGATTTTAATTACAATGTAGCCACACACTTGACGGATAAGGAGTTGTCTTTCGTGGTGGCTTATCGAGTGCGCTCCAACCTACTAACCTAGCCCTCGAGGGGCACATTCAACACTAGAGGTCAACCAAGATGGTGAGGACTTGGCCAAGAAGCGTGAACAAGTCTTGGAGATGACCAAGTTGTTGGTGGAAGAAGCCAGAAGCGCTACAAAGAGCAAGTCAATGCCGGAAGACGCAAAGTGGACTATGAGGTGGACTAAAAAGTGTTGTTGAATGTGAACAACTTCACGTTGTCCAAAGGCCTCACTCCAAAGTTCATGTCCAGAGTTGGAGTTTTCCATCGTGGAACGAGTGTTCAAAGACATGTATAAAATGGAGTTACCGCCTGAGATCAAAGTACATCCAATATTCCATGTCCCATTCCTAAAGCCATTTAAGGAACACACCTCGTGGCCCGATCACAAGCTAGTGATTAGGCCATCTCTCGACCTTATAGAATGTAATTTGCATTATGAGGTAGAGGGCATCCTCAAGTGGAAGAATCCCAAGCAAAAAAGAAGGGAGTATTTTTTGAAATGGCGAGGATACAATGTGAAAGAAGTCGTTGGGGTAGCGGCAAGAGGACGACACATGCTATATGAGCGGTGAGTGAAGCACAGAGATTTGGAGAGCGGAGAGCATACATGAGGTAAAAATAGTAACCAATTTTTAGTACTTTGAGATTTTTTGGGCATAAGATTCAAATATACCAGAAAAATAATAAGATTTTTGACCTATTACTGTGGAGTACTGGGGCCAAAAAAACAAAAGGGCACTGAATTTGAAAAGATTTGATTCAGTTTGGAAAATGGGAAATGCTAAAATGATAGACAAATATATAATTGAAACCCAAGATGATCTCAAGAAAAAATAAATGATAATGGTTTTTTTAAGATTGGTGTGATTGAAGATTGAGTCAATGAAAAACAAAGGGCGATCAACTTGCTTTGTTTTTATTCCATCACTTTTATCTTTGTCCTATCTGTGTCTGAATTCTACATCGTGGATTCCAACAATTATTATTTGTGGTTGAGGAACTTATCTTCAGCTGAATATGTATGAGGACATAATTTAGACTCATACACAATATGAATGTAGAGACGCATACATACGATGGGAGAGGAAAGAGACATGTTTGCTGGCCTAAGATGGGAGAAGGAGATTAGAAGTTTAGGAGATCCCCATGTTGCCTTTAATCCATCGCCGAAACGTGAAAAAAATGTTGCCAAGCGATATGGTGATGACTACGAGATGATTCCATTTTCGCAGTCCACACAAACATGGAGGTGGAGGGTGGAAGAAGAGCGGCAACGATATGCAAAAAATGACAAGATGCGGGCGGATGTGCTGGAGAAGGACACAATAAGGTGCGTTGATAAGGAGCCACGGGGGGGTCACTCCATTGTCAAGTTGAACACCACGTGCGGCCAAAAAAAATCTACTTTTGGTAAGTTGCATCACCAAAATGGGTCAAATTTTTATCAAATTTTTTTCTTGGGTAGATATACATGGTATCTATTACATAGTAAAAAATGGTAACCAAATTTGATGATATGTTTTTTTAATAAAACATACCATTTCTAACTAGAATGACGCAGAATTGAACTAAAATAATTGCTACAAAAAATGAAGATGACTAAAAATTTCAAAAAACTATACAAAAGATACTATCAATGATTATGTATATGTAGAAAAAATATCATAATTTTTAAATTTATCTATTCCATGTAATATAGGGGTAGCAAACTTTGGCCGCACGTGGTGTTCTACTTTACATGGAGTGAACCCCCCGTATAGGGAGCAGATGATGCGGTTGATTTGAGTGATGACAAGTCGACCGACGTGGAGGAAGAGGTCAAGGTAGTAGCCGAATGTTCAAGGTCTTTGTCGTTTCACGATAGGATGAAAAGATTATCACCGCATCAACGTCCGTTGAAGGAACGGATGAAGGACCGAACGGTTTGCTATGTTGATTTACTTCAATCGGGTCCACCTTCATCAAGAACGGACGATGGGCTCAAGCCACAAGCATCTAGGAGGTTGGCACACGGAAGTAAAGTTCATAGAAAGAGAAGGCATGTTAGATTGAACATGTAGTGTTCAATGGTGCGAGAAACACATGACATAGTTGAGTATTGTAATGCAACACTGTCAAGGGAATAAAGATCATCCATGAGATTATATTTCTTATGGCAAACAATTGTGAGTACACATGAGGTCCATTACTGGCCACATCCATTAAGTCACAATGTAATCCTAGGCCGAGAGGAATTCTAAGAAGTAGATTGTGTCAAAAGGTCCCCCCTCAAGGATGAGTTTGACCGGGCAATTACACTCGGGCAGAGAGCTCACTGTGAGTTGGTAAACTAATTGTGTAGGTGCAGGTTTGGATTGCAACATGATCACGCAACCAAATCCAGGGCATGAAATCATGGTTACCTTCAAGATGGTCCCATCCATAGCTCGTGCAGATGCAACCATCTGCATTTGTCTTGTTGATGGTGTAGTGTTGGACCGTCGTGTAGGTTTGGACTGCCTAGAAGTAAAGTGAGAGTCTAAGTTGGCTAGAACGTCCACACCGGAGAGATCAAGGGGAAGAGCAGATGTGTCAAAGAGGCGAGTTGGAATGATGCGTTCTTTTTGGGGGAGTTGAAAGCCAGCATTTTCAAGTTTAAGGATCTCTAAACGAGTGAGGTTAGTGCCAAGTTTGACAGGCAAGACGGGTGGGATTGGAGGTCTTTCTTGGTCAGCAGAGAATTTGTCGACCCACTTGCAACGAGAACCCTTAACACAACGCTCAATGGCATCTGGACAAAAGAAAAACTTCTCAACTTTAGATGTTGTGAATTTATAATAGTTCCAAACTCCGAGGTATGTTGGGGCCGGGGTGCTCTTGCCGTTGGTGACGATTTTGGCAGTACATTTCATCTTGGTGACTGCATGCATGGCCCAACATGCCTTGGAGGACTTATAAGGAACGTGAGCAATATGCTAAAGCTTCTTGTCCACTTTGGACTCTTGTACAGCAATGACGTGTGGAAAATCAAAACCAGTAGGTGAGGGTGGTGGAACCTCCAGCACTGACGGAGATGACTCCTCGACAATGGCAGGTAGAGGTGAAGAATGAGATCGCGTGGTTCTCTGAGCGATACGAGGGCGAGAGAAATTGACGGTGTTGGGGTAGTGGGTCTCTTCATCGGTTCCCATGGGGGTGTCATGATTGCGTTTCTATGACCCAAACACCTCGGCACCCTCCAGGTGGCAATTACAAATGCAAAATTCCTCCCCGCTGGGCATGTCAAGGAGAACCTTTTGTAGCACAATTGGGTCACCAGTTCGTTGAGCACAACGCTGAGCACATCAAAGCTTGAGTTTTTTTTTGGTTGGGCCATCACCGCCAGCGCCATCCTTTAGGAATTTATGGTATGCAACAACTTGAAGGAAAGCTCGAATATAGTCATCCACAATCGCCACGTATATCGCCACCCTTGTTGCCAGAAGGCTAGCTTGAGTTGAAGGTG
Source organism: Polytrichum formosum (assembly GCA_964035585.1). Classification (NCBI taxonomy): domain Eukaryota; kingdom Viridiplantae; phylum Streptophyta; class Polytrichopsida; order Polytrichales; family Polytrichaceae; genus Polytrichum; species Polytrichum formosum. The sequence continues at coordinate 10,794,157 of OZ037938.1, read as the reverse complement.
ATTGAGACCGTCCTCAGAGGTGCAGTTAGAGGAAGCCCACCAAGCCTTGATAGCAAGGTACCTTGTCTCTACCTCCAGCATAGAGGAGGCATCGCGGTACTAGAGGCAAAGACGTTTGTGTTGGTTTTGTAAATCTGCTTGATATAGAATTTGGTGTGTTTTTCCAAGGATTGGGTCCAATGGAAGTAGTAGGTTTTATGGCGCCCTTCGATCGGAACCGTGGGATCTCTGAGGCCATAGACGATCCTCACGGCATTCCAATTGGCTTGCACACTATCCGCCATGAACCTTTTGAAGTGTGATTTCAGGATTCCATGCCGAGCCATGACGTGGTTGAAGGTTATGCCAGAAAACACCTGAGCATTCTTGTCCTCGGATTGGAAGTCGCAACAAGCGATGGTCATAATGCATTGGTACGTCCCATCGTATATGTGGCAAGCCATGGTGGTCCATTTGGCCATGCACTTGACATGGTCGGACATGATCCAAGCATGCTCAAGATCCCCGCCAAGTTGCATGCACCTAACCAAGTCGACCCCCTGCTGAGGCCAACCTCGGACATCTTGAAGACGAAGACTTTGTCCGCCTCATCACTCTGGCCCGAAAATTGATTATGTTGAACATAGACCTAGGTGCTGACATCTCCAAGTTTCGCGATGCCATCTATAACTCTTAACCTACGTAAGCCTTTGAAGGTTGTAACCTTGTTTCGGAGGTGGGGGGAATTCAACTCCTTGCAGCAATCAAAAACGAGCTCAAGTTCTTCCAATGAACGTAGTTGATGAGCAAAACTACCCCACCATCAAGAAACCTTTTGTCTCTCTACCAATAGTTGGGGCCAAATAGACATTTTCCTTTGGCCGTTGGGGCTAGAAGCCCCCCCGCAACTTCAGTCTGCCAAAACCTCTTTTTGAGGTTTCTCATGATACCAAGCAACCACTCCATCGTCATCTACGTTTCACGTAGATGTTGATGGACACCTCATTTGCATCATTCCGCCAAGAATTGAGGAAATTATGACTGTTGAAAGCTAGGCAATCCCGGGCGCCACTCCCAGGGTTGGGGCAAATGGGCACTCTCTCGGTTCCGAGAGGGTGGTGGGGGTTGGGATAAGGTGGCCTGGTTTTGCTACCCCTGTCAAGAAACCTTTTGTCTCCCTACAAAGAGTTGGGGCCAAGTAGACATTTTCCCTTGGCCGCTGGGGCTAGAAGCCCCCCCACAACTTTAGACTCCTAAAACTTCTTCTTGTGATTTCTGATGATATCAAGCAACCACTCCATCGTCATCTACATTTCAGGTTGGGCATGGGGCCAGATTTTCAGTGTGGTTGGGTGGTTTGTGGGTGGGTCTCGGAACCGAGAGGGTGGTTGGTTTGATGTATGTGGGCTGAGTGAAATTTCAGGTCGGGTAAGGGGTTAGATTTTGAGTGTGTGGTTGGGTGGTTTGTGGGTGGGTCTCGGAACCGAGAGGGTGGTTGGTTTGATGTATGTGGGCTAAGTGAAATTTTAGGTTGGGCAAGGGGCTAGATTTAGAGTGTGTGGTTGGATGGTTTGTGGGTGGGTCTCAGAACCGAAAGGGTGGCTGTATTGATTTATGGGGCTCAATGAAATTTCAGGTTGGGCATGGGGCTAGAGTGTGTGGTTCGGTGGTTTATGGGTGGATCTCGGAACCGAGAGGGTGGTTGGTTTGATGTATGTGGGCTGAGTGAAATTTTAGGTCGGGCAAGGTGCTACATTTAAGTGTGTGTTTGGGTGGTTTGTTGGTGGGTCTCAGAACTAAGAGGATGGCTAGTTTGATGTATGTGGACTTAGTGAAATTTTAGGTTGGGCATGGGGGCAGATTTTGAGTGTGTGGTTGGGTGGTTTGTGGGAGGGTCTCGGAACCGAGAGGGTGGTTCAATTTATGTATGTGGGCTTAGTAAAATTTCAGGTTGGGCATGGGGGCAAGTTTTGAGTGTGTGGTTGGGTGGTTTGTGGGAGGGTCTCGGAGCCGAGAGGGTGGTTCAATTTATGTATGTGGGCTTAGTGAAATTTTAAGTTGGGCATGTGGGGCAGATTTTGAATGTGTGGTTGGGTGGGTTGTGGGAGGGTCTCGGAACCGAGAGGGTGGTTCAATTTATGTATGTGGGCTTAGTGAAATTTCAAGTTGGACATGGGGGCAGGTTTTGAGTGTGTGGTTCGGTGGGTTTGTGGGAGGGTTTCGGAGTCGAGAACGTGGTTCATTTATGTATGTGGGCTTAGTGAAATTTTAGGTTGGGCATGTGGGGCAGTTTTTGAGTGTGAGGTTGGGTGGATTGTGGGTGGGTCTCGGAACCGAGAGGGTGGCTTGTTTGATTTATGGGGTTGACTGAAATTTCAGGTTGGGCATGTGGGGTAGTTTTTGAGTGTAAGGTTGGGTGGATTGTGGGCGGGTCTCGGAACCGAGAGGGCGGTTTGTTTGATTTACGTAGGCTAAGTGAAATTTTGGGTTGGCCAAGGGGCAAGAGTTTGTGTATATGTTTGGCTTGTTTGTGGGTGGGTCTCGGAACTGAGAGGGTGGCTAGTTTGATTTATGGGGTTGAGTGAAGTTTTAGGTTGGGCATGTGGCGCAGTCCTTGAGTGTGGGGTTGGGTGGATTGTGGATGGGTCTCGGAACCGAGAGGGTGGTTTGTTTGATTTATGGGGTTGACTGAAATTTCAGGTTGGGCATGTGGGGCATTTTCTGAGTGTGAGGTTGGGTGGTTTGTGGGTGGGTCTCGGAACCGAGAGGGTGGCTAGTTTGATTTATGGAGTTGATTGAAATTTCAACTTGGGCATGTGGGACAATTTTGTGTGTGTGGATGGGTGGTTTGTGGGTGTGTCTCAGTTTATGGGTGGTTGAGTGAAATTTTAGGTTTGGATTGGTTGGTAGATTTTGTGTGTGTATTTAGGGGGTCTCGGAATCAGGTGTGTGGTTGTTTAGTAATACTTGGCTAAGTTTATTTTGAGGTTGGATTTGTGGGGGACAGATTTAGAGTGTTTGTTTGGAGAATGTTTTTTGAAATTTTGGATGTCTACTTAATTTTTACGTGATTTGCCTTATAGAATGACGTGCTAATTGTACTAAACTCCCTCCGACTTCTTGCTGAATCAAACTTGGAGGAAACTGAGCTCTTGATTTGAAGATCTCAGAAACAAGATTCCAACGCCATCATTCACCAGGTTTGAATCAAACCTCTTTGTAAGTCATATTTCTCGGTTCCATTGTGCCGTCTGCGATGTCTTCCTCTTATTCCGTCCATCAACAAGGTTGATATCGCTCGATTGGAGAATGATTTCGTCATGGGTTACCATAATGGTGATCGTGTCATGTACGTCTCCCCATACAACAACCTAGATGAGGTCCTTCATGTCTCCGACAACATCCAAGCCTCTTGGAGTTCATTGTGGCGGGAGGCCAATGATGATTTTGATGCTATGCTCCAAAAATATTCCGATATTTCCCACCTTGTGGGTAAGATGTTTTACGTGTAGGAGGGAAACCATCGCTTGACAGCTTGGTAAAGGCACATCCAGACGCATCATTCATTGGACAAAGATTGGCACATCTCGATTGACTGTATTATCGTGGACCCGAGAAATTGTACCGCCATCTTCTTTAATGCCATGAATGACATCAATTGGTGAATTTTATCTTTTTTTGTTTGCTTGTCTTTTGTTTTTTTTCTCTCTCTTACTTTGCTTTGTTTAGGTCCATAGAGCACGACCATATGAAAGACAACCTCCCCGCCAAGTTGCTCCACATTCGGATTTTTAAAAAGATGAAGCTTAAGAAATTCAAAGACCTCATTTCCGTCGCTGACTATAAGATGTGCAAGTCCAAGATGGAGAAGAATCCTACTTGATATCCCCTTACATTGGACGTCTTCGTCAAATTTTTGTACAAGGTAATTTTCGTCTTTATTATCTTTCATTTTTTTTTCCTTTGATGCCTTTTCTTTATATTACTTTATGTTTATTTTAGAGAGAGTTGTCCAATTCGGCGGATACCACAGCCAGGTTGTATCGGAAGGCCACTCTTGAGGCTCTGCGGTCTGCTCCCGAGATTTGGGACACTATGAACAAAACCCAGGATAGATTGATCAAAAGCATTTATTCTCAGAATTTTAAAAAATACATTTCCGTCGCCCACAATGACAATGGCGAGGACTTCTTCCACGAGGTGCCTCTCCTACCTTTTTATCTCTGTTTTGCTTTCCATTTGTTTGTTGTGATTTTCGTACTTGATGTTTTTTTTCTGACATCACATTTTCATATTTTGAAAATTGACCGTCACTTCTCCACCTTTCTTGTCACAGATATGACAATTGAGAAACTCCAAAAGGTGGCCACCACACATGTGGATGCCTCTTTCAAGGCCAAATGGCATCGGTGGTGGAACTCCCCCTTTGAGATAAAAAAAATAGGGCCAAATTTCCTTTTGCTCTGCCTTCCAAAGAGAAAGTTCTCGATGATTGGCTCAACAAAGCTTTTTTTTGGATACAAGTGCACTTACAACTTTTTTTTAATTTCTTCCCTTTTATTCTTTGCCATTTCTAACCATCGATTTTTCTTATCATAGTTGGAGAAAGGTGTTGAGGCTGAAATCGCATCAATTGAAAATGAGTGCTCCATCGATATTGACTGGTTTTCTACAGAGGATATTTTGCAACCCGCCAATTATGTCAAGCTTTGGAGGCTCATTTTGTGGGATAAGGCTTTCCGGATATATTTTGACGACAAAGGAGTTTTAAAGTTCACTAAAGGGCTCGATCTCATGGTGTTTGAGGGAGGCCCTATAGCTATTAAGCGCGTCGCTTACTGGTAATCTATTTTTCCGGAGTTTAATCTATACTCTTTTCGTTTTGTTTTTTTTCTACCACTGCATTTCATTCTTTGGATGCTCTTCATTTTGCAAGTACATTCACGGTGAGCTTGTTATGAAGGATGTTCTCTCTTCTTTATCCTTGCCGACCCTCCTTGTAGATTGGGTCGACGACAACTCCAATCTTTGTGTGTACACGGGCAATGGGCATGCAAATTGCAAAGTTTTCACTTGTTCACTTGGTGGCTGGTGGTTGGTACTTGGATTGCTCTCGTGGATTTATGCCCGAGGTGGAAGAAGCCCTTTACAGTAGCCTCGTAAGCTCTGCCCCTGACGTGATTGAATTGGAGGAAGAGCCTCAAGAAGATGATAGTCCAGCTCCTCCCGCCAATGATAAAGAGATTCTGCCGGTGAAGGGCAAAGACAAGGGCAGGAAGGTTGCCGCTCATTCCTCTAGTCAAGTGTCCACTCATTCTTTCACCAAGGCCTCGGTTCAATGCACTACTGCTCCAGCCACCACTATTGTTAGTAGTCCAGCCGTCACTCCTTCCGCCCTTGCCCCCGATCATGTTGCCGCTCCTTCTTGTAGCGGCGCCACCATCCCCTCGGTGCCTCGCAAGAGGAAGGCCGTCGTACTGGATATATCCGCTACTTCCTTGGAGAGGCCATCTACTCTCTTTTTGATTGAGAATGTGGATATGGGAGAGCTCATTGAGGATCTCATAAAGACCACGGCTCCCCTTCCGGCCTACCGCTGCATACAAGAATTCCTAACCAAGGTTTGTGTGGCGTTTTTTCCATGCAATTCAATACATATTTTCTCATTTACTTTTCTCTAGATTTTTGCTTTGCAGGTTGGAGCGGGCCGTACTCGATCCAACGCCAAGCCAAAGGTTCACACGAGAATTGATATGTTTTTTGCAGATGTGTCTGAGAACCTGCGTGTCCCAAGGATCTCCACCTCATCCTCGAATGTTCCTAAGTGGAACAAACGATCTTCCACATACTTTGAGGTTTTGTTTGTCTTTGCAAATGCTAACCTCCATGACGACGACGTCATTGTCTTTGGGCACGCCACTAATTCTGATGCCTCCAAGTCAATTCACAACTTGGCACACACTGAGGACTTCTACGTTGCCGAGGATTGGTTTGGCATGAATGACCTCGACCTCCAGTCTCCCACTAATCTTTTTGAATTGGTAAATCCTTTTAATCCTCATCTATTTTTATTTCGCATTTTTCTTCTACATTCCTGTATTCTTAATTCTTCCGTGCACATTTTGTGTAGACCCGCAAGTTCTTCGACAAGGTCCTCGTGCGTAATGAATCCGTTCTGAATGTCCGTACCTCAGACTTCGAGGACATGGGTTACAATCGCAAGAGAGACGGTTGGCTCAACAACTTCACCAATGAGAAGAACCAAGTGATGAGGGAAGACGGGATGCCTTGGAGAGGTGCTCGTGAAAAATGCCACGAGTTCTTCTCCATCCATTTTTCCGCCCTCACGGACAAGGATGACATTATCATGGATTGGCAATGTGGCATTGGTTTGTTCTTCATCTTTTTGTTTTTTATGTTTCATTTTTTCTTATACTTAATGCATTTCACATTCATTTTTTTATTCTCACATTTTTGTTTTTTTGGATGTTCTAGGGGGTTCCGTCATTGCTTGCCACTCCATTCAACGCCATATTGTGGCGCTCGAATCGGACATCGACATCTTCAAGTCTCTCCTCCTCCCCATGCGTGAGCCGGAGCAGGAGCACACTTCCCGACAAGTTGCCCCAAAACAAGGGTCTATTTTTGCTCCTCCTCCCCGGAAGATGGCAAAGCGGAATTTTGATTTGCTGTGTGCGTAAGTTTGATGTTGGCTTCTAACTTGTTTGTTTGCATTTCTATCTTCTCGGATCGCAGTTTTTCACATGTTTTTAATTTTTGTTTTGTATGTTTAAAGTTCCAAAGGAGAGCCCCATTCGTGTCCTCAATGCGGACATGTTTGCAACCCCTTCAACGACGTTTGAGTTCCCTTCGTATGCTGCTGAGCTTGCCCATCATTTTACGGAGGCACTGTTCCCACCTCCTACTTGCACCCGCCCTTTCAACAACCTAGTCTTGGATTTCCTAGACATAGAGGTCGAGCAGGGCAAGGATAGTGATAGACATGATAGTCCAAGTTGTTGATTAGGCCTCGTGGATTTGGAGACTCAAACTCATATGCTATGTTTCTTTTTGAATTTTCATTTCTTTTATTTCCATCTACCTTTTGCAATTCCCCATTCAATCTGTTCTATATCTTATGTTGATATTTGATTCTATTTGCTAACGTCAGCCCTAATTTAATCCCAAACTTTTTAAGACCCCAATACAAAACCTTTCATAAGAAATACATTCTTCCATGCCTTCATGTTCTACTTGCTTGTGGAATTATATTAAGTTATAATCTCCATGGGATTGGGGCACCTTTTCAAAAAATTGAACTCCAAATATCTCCAAATTCCACGGTCATAGGCACTCTTTCTATCAAATTTGTCCATCATAATTCAAATTCTTCGCTCTCTGCTCTACGCTCACACTACTAAATTTCCCAGCGGTAAGATACATGGTAAACGAGAAAGAATTGGTGGAGCACTTTGATGAACCTAGGGCTAGAGGCTTCCATAAAAAGAAACGTAGGCATTGATGAGGACATCAATCTTTTCTAGTGGGGGAGAGACGTTAGTAGCACATTTAGCTTGGAGGCAATGCCTTCCACAACATGTATTTGTTCTTTGGCTTGAGGCAATAAAGTTCAATTTCAGTGGTGCAAAGAGAAAAGTATGAGATGAGGTCCTAGTTTTGTACTTGTGTTTGGATAGTGGAAGAAGAGGAATAGTTATGCCAGAATAGGTTGGGTAAACCGAGTAATTGGGGGCCATGGCTTGGAGGGGGCTTGGATAACACTAAGAAACCTCTTAGCCATGGGCTTGTTCGGGCGGGGGCAAGGTGATTTGCTTTGGTACCAGAAAGTCAACTTCTAACATTCCATCTGTGACACAAACATGATTTGCCTTGGTACCACAATGCCACCTTCTAACATTCCGTCCGCAACACAAACATGATTTGCCTAGGCACCACAAAGCCAACTTCTAACATTCCGTTCGCGGGTAAAAAATGATTTGGCTTGGTACCACAAAGTGAACTTCTAACATTCTGTCCATGGCACAAAACATGGTTTGCATTGGTACCACAAAGCTACCTTCTTTGTTTCCAACATTGGGTGGTTTTCCTCCTTGGTTGCCACCCTTGTTGGAAGTTGTACCTTTGGCTTGCCTTTTGTGTTGGTATGATGGGCCAACTTCTTGTACTCTTTGCCTCGGGACATATTTTGGATCAAGTCGCTTTGTTGTAAGGTGCCACCCGACTTCCTTTTAAGGCCATTGGTTTTAATGCTCTCGGCAATATTGATGATCCACACCACGACCTCGACAAACTTTAGGAACTTGAACAATGCGTCCACCACCTATTTTTGCTACCCCACCTAAGAAATACATTTCCTAGAAAATTTGTCCATATTAGGTGTAGCATTCATTTTGGCATTTAAATCTCGCACATAGGCCTTAAAAAACCCTTTGTGCACCAAATTCATTCCCTTACACAATTCATTTGCACCAAATTCATTCCCTTACACAATTCTTGGTACTTTGGGGTGAACCTCTCAATTATCAACTATATGAAGCCAACCCAAATCAAGTTTGCCACCACTTTGGTTTTTTTCCTAGGCCACTATTCAAAGGCATGGTCTTTCAAAAAGATAGCCATTATGGTGACCTTGTCGTCCACCTTGGCCTTTGGACATCCATTTCCAACACAAATTCATTCATTTTTCTTGCCTTGCCAAGCTTAGAGAAGGTATTTGGCATGTTTACCTTGGCCAACTTCTTTGTTAAAGAAGGAGGCCTAGCACCTTGCATTATGAGGAGCTCGACCATTTTGTCTTGCCGGGCCCTCTCGTCCTTGCTATACTTGAATTTTCCATTCATAAAATCCATGAATTCAAGCATTTTGAGTTGGAATTTCAATCCAACATCACCACTTTTCAAGCTCTTGGGTACATTTGGTATTCTAGCCCCGAATTCTCTTTGAGGTTTGCGGGAGCCCTTTCAACAGCCTCCTCCATTTCCTCATCAAATCCACCATCATCCCCACCATTGGCATTAGAATCAATGGTGTGGTCAAAATCCACTTGGATATTATCCTTCTTCCAATTTGAGCATCACTACCTTCTAGAAGCCATAGACTCACTATCATCACCCGCATATTTGATAGCCATCGCTTCCTCAAAGTGTTCGCTCAAAGAATGGAACCATGCACTGATACCACATGTCGCAACCCTCGCTAGGTCCCCTTAACTAATTTAGTTGTTTCTCAACTCTAACAAAGGTTACGAGCGCTAACCCTTCACATTCCGCCAAGCAAATGGTTAGTTCCCCATATCGCGGATCCTTTAGTTCATAGGACGGGAACCAACCCTCCTACTTTACATTCGGGACTCACCCCTTAATTGGTACCCAATTCTTAGATGTGGACTTCCATCCATGGAAGTCCAATCTTATTTTGGTCATCACGGTCGGAGCAACACTACCACAACCCGAGCCATACTAGGCAATTATGCCCTCACATTGGACCAATGCCCATGGTGTCGTGGACCTCTCCATAAGGATTGCCCGAAACACCTTGGGCACAAAAGGGACCCCGGAGTGACACCCGGGACTTGTGGCGCCGTTGGTGAGAGGGCCCAAGTAATCCTAGTGTGGGTGAGGGCCCAGGGCGTTGGGAACGCCTCCTACCCACGGAGACTAGGAGGAATGAGGGTGAGGCCATAAGCTATGCGTAGCTTATGGCGTGCCGATTCTAGAATGCTTTAGAACACCTCATTTGGAGGTGTTAGCTAGAAAATATGGCAAGTTGAGTGGGGTGCTGTCCCGGGACAGCGCCCTGCAACAGCAGTGGCCTGGGAGTGGCTCCCGAAACTGCGAACCTTTAAACAAGCATACCTTCCTCTGTACTTGCCCAAATGGGGCAAGTGAGTAGTCCATCGTGATCTACGTGAAACGTAGATGACGATGGAGTGGTCGATTGTTACAATCGATGACCTTACGAGGAAGTTATGGGGTTCTGAAGTTGTTGGGCAGCTAGCGGCTAAGGGAAAATGTCTACTTGGCCCCAAGAGTTGGGGGAGAGACAAAAGGATACTTGACGGTGGTGTAAGGGTCCTGCCTAGAGTCCTAGAGACTTATATGGGTGAGGTGGTGTGGCCTCACCCACCCGAGGCCAAGCGGCAAGGCCTCCATGGGCATTGGCCCAAGGTGAGGGCATGGTTGCCTAGTTTGGCTCGGGTTGTTGTAGTGTTGCTCCGGCAACACGATGTGCAACATGAAATTGGATTTCCATCCATGGAAGTCCGAATCTAAGAAATGGTTACCGATTGAGGGGTGAGTCCCGGAAACCAAGTAGGAGGTTTGGTCCCCCTCTTATGAGCTTGGGGTCCGCGGTATTGGGAGCTAACCTTTCGCATGGCGGTATATGAAGGGTTAGTGCTCGTAACTCTTGCTAGAATCGAAAAATGGACCGAGTTAGCAATGGGGAGTTAGCAAGGGTTGCGACACATGGAGGCCGTGTCATTCAGCTTCAGGTGGGTTCAGCCACACCACCTCATCTATATATGCCTCTACATTTTTAGACAGGGCCCCTACCCCACCGTCAAGTAACATTTTGTCTCTCTCCCAATACTTGGGGCCAAGTAGACATTTCCCCTTAGCCGCTAGATATGGAGGCCCCAAGCAACTTTAAAACCCCATAACTTCTTCATATGATTTCTAATGCTAATAATCAATCATTCCATTATCATTTATGTTTCATGCAAATGCCGATGGACAATTCATTTGCCCCATTTGGATAAATATTGAGGAAGTTATGCTTATTCAAACCTTGGCAGTCCCGAGAGCCACTCCTAGGCTACTGCTGTACCTGGGCGTTGTCCTGGGATAGTGCCCCAATGAAATTGCCATATCTTCTAGCTCACACCTCCGATTGAGGTCTTCTTGAGCATTCTAGAATTGGCACGCCACAAGCTACGCATAGCTTATGGAATGATCTTTATGCCTCCTAGTCTCCATGGGTAGGAGGCATTTCCAATGCCCAGGGCCCTCTCACCAATGGCACCACAAATCCTAGGTGTCACTCCGGAGTCCCTCTTGTGCCCATGGTGTTTCGGGCACTCCTCATGGAGAGGTACACAACAAACGGCGAGAACGACAACTTTGCTCGACAGGAGATTGAGTTCTTGGGCCATGTGGTGATGAGGGATGGAATGAAGCCAAACATGAAAAAAATAAAGGCAATCGAAGAGTGGAAGCGGCTCTCGAATTAAAAAGGGCTTAGGTCATTCTTTGGCCTAACCATCTACTACCTCTGTTTCATTCGAGATTTTTCTAAGGTTGCAGGGCCTTTGTCCAACTTGTTGAAGAAGGGGATATCCGAAGAGTAGGATGAACCTTGTCACAAAGCCTTTTGGGAGCTCAAGAGCAAGTTGTCTTCGTCGCCTGTGCTTAAGTTCTCGGAGTTTGACAAACTTTTTGAGGTGCATAATGATGCGAGTGACTTTGCAATTGGAAAAATGTTGATGCAAGATGGACAACCCATTGCCTATGAATCAAAAAGCTCAATGGTTGTCAAAGAAGATGGTCAACTCATGAAAAAAATCTCATTGTCGTAATGCATTGTTTGAAGACATGGCAACACTATTTGGGGTTACACAAGACCAAGGTGTACACGGACAATGTGTCCTTGAAGTATTTTGAAACACAAACGCAAGTGAGCGCCAAGAAATTACAATGGCATGATATCTTGGCACTTATTGTAGCGTACCGCTCCATGCGGATTGTTTGAAACACCATGGGCACAAGGAGAACCCCGGAATGACACCTGGGACTTGTGGCACCGCTGGTGAGAGGGACCAAATAGCACACTTAGCTTTGAGCCAATGCCCTCCACAACATGTACTTGTTCTTGGATATGATGCAATAAAGTTCAACTCTAGTGGTGCAAAGATAAAAATATGAAATGAGGTCCTAGTCTTATATTTGAGTTTGATTAGTGGAAGAAAGAAACTGGTGTGATCCAAAGCCATCTCAATTCATAAGTTAGGATTGCTTTGGTTCTAAGGTTGGTGCGTCTGTGCTTAGATTAGGTTGTAGATCTAGGTTTGAACTAGGTATGAAATACATTAGTCAAATTGAGAGCCACTACAATCATAAGTAAGGCCCAACCTCGGGAGGTTGTACAACGCAAATTCAATTCCCCTCCAAAATCTAAGTATTCACCTTCTACACCTACCATCCAAGTTTGGCTTGGACACTTACAAGTGTAGGCCACCTACACCGAAGGGCTTGTATGACATTTTTAAGCTCCTTCAGAGGGGGGGTGGTCCAAAAGTGCCACAGTATCGTGCCACTACAATGGCTTGGCGTTCATTTGTGCTTGTATCTCAAAATACTTCAAGGACACATTGTCCGTGTACACCTTTGTCTTGTGCAACCCCAAATAGTGTTGCCTTGTCTCCAAGCAATGCACTACGGCGAAAATTTTTTTTTCATGAACTGACTGTCTTCTTTGACAACCATTGAGTTTCTTACTCTCATATGTAGTGGGCATCCATCTTGTGTCAACACCTGCCGATGGAAAAGTCCCTCGCCACTGTATGCACCTCAAAAGGCTTGTAGATATCTAGAAACTTGAGCACATATGGGGAAGACAAGTTGATGTTGAGCTCCTCAATGTCATGCACCTCTCCATGAGGAGTGCCTGCAACACCATGGGCACAAAGGGGACCCCGGAGTACCACCCGGGACTTGTGGCGCCATGAGTGGTTGTGTCCAAGTGATTCTAGTGTGGGTGAGGGCCCCGGGCATTGAAAATGCCTCCCATCCACAAAAACAAAGGTAAGGCCATTAGCAACGAATAGCTTATGGCGAGAGGATTTTAGAATGCTAAATAACACCTCAATCGGAAGTGTGAGCTAGAAGATATGGCAATTTAAGTGGGGCGTTGTCCCGGGACAACGCCTTGGAACAGCAGTGGCTTGGGATTGGCTCCCGAGACTGCAAAGCTTTAAAGTGACATAACTTCATCAATACTTGCCCGAATGGGGCAAGTGAGTAGTCCATCGGCATCTACGTGAAACTAAGATGATGATGGAGTGGTTGATTGTTGGAATTAAAGACCATATGAGAAAGGTATAAGGTTCTGAAGCTACTGGGGGCTTCTAGCCCCAACTGCTAAGGGAAAATGTCCACTTGGCTCCAAGTGTTGGGAGAGAGACAAAAGGTTACTTGACGGTGGGGTAGGGGTCTAGCCTAGAGTCCTAGAGGCTTATATGGGTGAGGTGGTATGGCCTCACCCACCCGAGGCCGAACGGCAAGGCTTCCATGGGCATTGGCCCAATGTAAGGGCATAGTTGCCTAGTATGATTCGGGTTGTTGTAGTGTTGCTACAGCAACACTATGATCAACATAAGATTGGATTTCCATGGATGGAAGTCCACATCTAAGTATTGGTTACCGATAAAGGGGTGAGACTTGAATCAAAGAGTAGGAGGGTTGGTCCCCCTCTTATGAAGTGTTGGGTCCGTGGTATTGGGAGCTAACCTTTCGCATGGCGGTATGCGAAGGGTTAGCGCTCGTAACTCCTACTAGAATGGAAAAATGGACCGTGATAGTTAAGGGGACCTAGCAAGGGTTGCGACAATTGCAACATTTGGTATCGGAGCAGGGCATCCTAACTTTTATGTGGATATTGAAAGATTTGGTAGTGCCAAAGGGAGTAGTTGAAATTACTACTACAAACCCAACATTTTACCTCACCCGATTCTGTATTGGGGCCCTTACACACATAAATCGTCATCACGAAGAATTTTACACGAACATTGACAACAAGAACGCCTTACCACAAATCGAACCTTATGATTCAGAGTTAACCAGAGAAATCCAGGAGATGGCGAACAATCAATTTCTAGAGTTTCTATCTGCATTGGACACACTCGCGGGAGAAGACACCACATTACTACATGAGGCCACACAACAACATCAAAATGTGGTAAGAAAGTTTCCAGATTCATTCCCACCAGCATTTCATAGGATTCAACTACATGGCTATGTATCAAGAGCGTTAGAAGATAGAAAATACACATTAGAACAGAGGCAAGTTTCTACACCTCATGCACGAACCCTACTCTACCTCCCACAATATGATCCAGGGAGTATGAAGATAGCTAAGCGATCCTGAGGGCAGGATCTCACTCTTGGAGGGGGGTACAATGTTGAGTGGCAACATATTCAAGTAGCAAATGGTACTAACAATCAAGACAGACAAAGAGCGGCACCGAAATGAAGAGGAGTTCGGAAGCTTTCAACCACGGCCTTAGGCACTCGGCCACGGGTTTAGGCCCCTTTCCGCGGAATTACAAGGAAGTCGCACGGTTATGGGTCCCCTTACCCACGGCAATAAGATACCAGCAGCTTAGTAAAGGAACTCTTAGTGTTTTGATTAAAGGATTAGTATGTAAGAATGAAAGGACATATATAAGGAGTATATAGGGGTATATAGGCATATTATGAAGTATGTAGAACTAGAATTACATTCCATTAGTATAAGTATATGGGATTTTGTCAAAACAATTATGAAAGAAGAATATTAAGCAATTACGAGAAGTATAAGGGCATATAGGAATATGGTACATTCTACTAGTATGATCATTGGAATTTTAATCAATCAATATGAGGATTTGATTATTCCTCAAAAATGATTTGGAATGTAGCCACAACAAAGTTTTAGTGAAATCTTGAAGCTACGAACATTAGAGTAACTTGACGGTTATAACCGTCTAGGATAAGAACTATCTACACATGTCATAGATAGTTAGTTATTTAGATGAGTAAAGATTATAACCACTCTAAGTATAGATTTTGAGATAGATAGAAAAGACTATATAAAAGAAGCACTTTTAGGAGACTATACCTCATTTTCAATACAACGAAGCTATCTTAAATTTGAGTGTCAAAAACACTTGAGTTATTTTTGTATCTCTCCTCTCGGAGCACTTTTGCAATATAATTATCTTTTCCCACAAAAGAGTGTGATATCTCTCTCTCTCTCTCAACAATTGGATTTACAAGTTGTTAAGTGGTACTTGTGACTTGAGTGATCGAAAAACCGAGAGAAGAGTAGAACTCTTTTGAGCAAGAACTCAAAGAATAGTGTGAGGTTGAGAGACAAAGACTCAAGAAGTCTCGAAGGAGAAATGGAACTTTGAGAGATGTTGAGATTAAACCTCAACGTTTGAAGGATCATTTGAGAGATTATTGAAAGGAAGACTTATCAATTGAGCGATTAAGTGAGAATTGAATAACTCCCCAAAAGGGAGTAAGAAGATTGAGCATACGATACCTTTCAAAAGCGGAACTTATTATTATAAAATTGATTAACATTTATATGCATAAGATTGTGACTTGTTGATAGAGACTTTGATAAACTACTTACAACGATTGTTAATCAAATTGGAACTTCTTTTTCTTAAAGCTTCTTTGTGAGTTGTTGGATGTCATTATAAGTTGAAGGATTAACCAATCAGAAAGTAATTGTCCCTCTTGAGCAAACACTCAAGAGAGAGTATTGTAAGAGTGATGTCGAGTATTCAAAGACTTTGAAGTGTTATGGATTTCTTTTCGTCATCAAGAAACACTTTGCATTAAAGTATATCATTATAAACAAAGAACTATATATGTTGTTTTGCTATATGTTATGGTAATGTGTGATCGAGTATAAGTGAGATATATATATATTATTATATGCATACTTGATACAACTCATATTATAATTATTATATTATAAGTAGTAACACTTGAGCTAAAAGAAAAAAGGCTAAAAAACATGCAAAATTTCTTCATCACTATTATAAGTTATAAAAGTAACATACTTATAATAATATTAAAAGAATATTGAGGAATATGATTGAAGTTATTCAACTACGGATTTTATAACTACGAGCTTTAATTCTTTTGGAGGCTTATATAAGTTGTTGAAGAGTCTTTTTGCTATCAAGTATTGATGATATTACTATATATATAAATATATACATATGAGATATGTTTTGAATGATATGGATGGAACTTTGGATTATGGATACACCTCTTAAACGCTTTCTACCTTAGTTGTTTCATGATCAATGAGCCTTACATTGAGAGTGAAAATAATTGAGGAAGAAATCGGTTCACTCCAATTTATTATATTCAAATCATAAGGAGAAGAGAGGTTGTTAATTTAAGACCGAGCATGTTAATGAAGCACGGTAGTTCTCGAGCGAATATAAATTTAACGTGATGACCGCACCGTGAGTCCTCCTAGCTAGTTTGCGAAGGAACGACCCGCGGCGCGTCCATCATAGTAGAAGAAAAAGAATAGATATCCCAAACGGGCCATGGCTTGGAGGGGCGTTGGATAAAACCAAGAAATCTCCTAGCCATGGTCTTGTCCAGGTGGGGGCAAGGTAATGGTGTGTGCTCATAAAAGTGCTACCCGCGAGCTAATGAGAGTTGGCGCATGGAAGTCATGAATCCATGTCTTGAAAATGCAAAATGGGAACCGAGTCGGGCAGTACTTGGCATCACTCCCGTGCGATCGAATGTCGCTTAACAATGGAAAACCATCTCGGAGTTGCAACCGAATCAACGTAGTAGAAGTCTTGAGGTTTGGCCTAGATGTGTCAAATTAGGCTTGTGACCACTAAGGTGGGAATCCCAAAGGAGGGGCAACCCAAGTGAGTCCCAAAATCGTTGGATCTAGTGTAGGTTAGGTCCTGCGAAGAGAGATCCACGGTCATTAACGGACCACCTTGGAACGACATCTGTGGGACTTTATCAAATTTGAAGATGCATTGTGGCGTCGTGCCCTAAGGTAAACACAATGCCGCACCATAGAGGATGGCAACTTGAGAATTAGTGTGCCGACTACGAGTATAGTTGATGAGGGAATCGACTCCATTTGGTAGGCTTGAGTGTTGCATACCTCTCCATAAAGAGTTCTTGAAACACCATGGGCATAAGGGTGACCCAGAATGACACTCGGCATTTGTGGCACTGTCGGTGAGAGGGCCCACGTGATCCTAGTGTGGGTGAGGGCCCCAGGCGTTGGGAACACCTCCCACCAACAGAGACTAGGAGACATGAGAGTAAGGCCATAAGCTATACGTAGCTTATGGCGTGCCTATCAAAAACATCTCAATTGGAGGTGTGAGCAAGGAGATATGGCAATTTGAGTGGGGCGTTGTCCTGAGACAGTGCCATGGAACTGCAGTGGCCTGGGAGTGGTTCTTGGGATTGCGAAGCTTTGAACAAGCATAACTTTGTCAATATTTGCCCAAATGGGGCAAATGAGCAATCCATCGACATTAACATGAAACATAAATGACGTTGGAATGGTCAATTGTTAGCATCAAAGACCATTTGAAGAAGTTATGGTGTTCTAAAGCTGTTGGGGGCTTACAACCTCAAATGGCTAAAAGAAAATGTCTATTTGGCCCCAAGTGTTGGGAGAGAGACAAAAGGTTACTTGACGGTGAGGTAGGAGCCATGCATAGAGTCCTAGAGACTTATATGGGTGGGGTGTTGTGGCTGAACCCACCCAAGGTTGAACGGCATGGCCTCCACGGGCATAGGCCGAAGCTAGGGCATAGTTGCTTAGTATGACTCGGGTTGTTGTAGTGTTGCTCCGGCAATATGATGATCAATATAGGATTTGATTTCCATGGATGGTAATCCACATCTTAGCAATGGTTATCAATGCAAGGATGAGTTTTGAATGAAATTTTAGGAGGGTTGGTCCCCTTCCTATCAACTATAAGGTCCGTGGTATGGGGAACTAATCATGTGCATGGCGGAATGCAAAGGGTTAGCGCTCAAAATGCTTGTTAGAATATGAAAAACAACCATGGTACTTAAGGGGAGCTAGCAAGGGTTGCGACACCCACGGAAACTAGGAAGCACAAGGGTAAGACCATAAGCTATGCATAGCTTATGGTGTACCAATTCTAGAATGCTCAATAATACCTCAATTAGAGGCGTGAGCTAGGAGATATGGCAATTTGAGTGGGGCGCTGTCTATGAGCCCAAAATGGTTGCTCATATTTGTTTTATGTTTAGAATTTACTTAGAATTGCATTTGAAGTTGTTATGGACACAATTAAAAGTATTAAAAAGAGTGAGGCTTGGTGTGGAGTTATGTTTTAGGCCTTAGGCTTATTTTGTGTGGTTAATTAGAAGCTTAATGGCATTAAGGAGTGTTTTGGTTAAGTGAATAGTGTTTGATGAAGCAAGGGGAAGGTCTTTGGGTTTAAGTGTTTGAATTGGGATCTATCTTGTTGGTTTAGGGGGTGAGGGTTTAATGGATAGGATAAGATCCTATTATGTAGGAAAGGGTTTAAGGGGTGTGTGGTCTTGGGTGCACCTTCCTACTCTCTTCTCCTCACATCCTCTCTTCTCTTCTCTTCTTCCTCCTCTCCTCTCACCCTCCTCCTCGCACTCTTCTTCTCCCCTTATTCTCTCTTCCTCTTCTCTCTCTCTCCTTTCCCTCTAGGAACGTGAGCTCTTAGAGCTAGAAAATACGTGAGAATTAGGTAGTGGCTTAGTAGAATTAGTGGGTTTAGTTAGAATAATTAGTTAGGGGGCTTGTTAGAAATTAAGTAGATACTGAGTTAATCAGCTGGGAGACTGCCTTCGGCAGCTGGAAGGTGGATTTTATCAACTGGAAGACTGCTGGGTAGCTGGAAGGTAGATTTAATCAGCTGGGAGACTGCTGGGCAGTTGGAAAGTGGATTTTATCAGCTGGGAGACTGCTGGGCAGCTGGAAGGTAGATTTAATCAGCTGGGAGACTGCTGGGCAGCTGGAAGGTGGATTTAATCAACTGGGAGACTGCCTTCGGCAGCTGGTTAAGGTGGATTCTTAACTAGTGGGAATTAGGAGAACGGGCTGGGTTTATAGTAGGGTTGCATACCTTAGAATAGTGTGGGATCTAGGCAATTGTCCAAGGGGTTGAGATTGCAATAGTATAAAGGGAGGAGGAACATACGAGTGTGGCATTAGATTATGTCATAGCTAGTTCATAGAGTTAGCACATAATGTTAGTTAGATGATTAATCATTAGCAAGTTGGTTGACCACTAGACATTATAAGGTGGCAATAGGAGATGGACTTGTGATTGAGTTGTGTGGAATTGTACTTGAGTACGCTAATAGCGCCATGATGGAGAAGAGTGTTTCTTAACACTTGTAATCTTGTTATGGAATAAATTGGTGTGCAATGATTGATGGGAAATGTAATGGATTTTTATGAAGTTGGGAAGAGGGAATTATGTGAACATGAATGTGATCCCCATTCCCTCACCCGGACTAAGACGCTTAAGGGTGGGTGGTTTGGCCTCACACTGTCCCGGAACAATGCCCTGGTACAACAGTGGCCTGGGAGTGGTTTTCGGGATAGCCAAGGTTCGAACAGGCATAACATCCTCAATATTTGTCCAAATGGAATGGTTGGATATGAGCATCAGAAATCATATGAGGAAGTTATGGGGTTCTGAAGCTGCTGGGGGCTTCTAGCCCTAGCTACTAAGGGACAATGTTTACTTGGCCCCAAATGTTGGAAGAGACACAAAAGGTTACTTGACGTGGGGTAGGGGTCCTAGCTAGAGTCTTAGAGGCTTATATGGGTGAGGTGGTGTGGCCAAACCCACCCGAGTCCGAACGGCATGGCCTCCATGGGCATTGGCCCAATGTGAGGGCATAGTTGCATAGTATGGCTCGGATTGTTGTAGTGTTGCTTTGGCAACACGATTATCAACACAAGTTTGGACTTCCATGGGTAGAAGTCCACATCTAAGAATTGGTCGCCGATTAAGGATTGAGTCCCAAAAGAACAAAGTAATAGGGTTTGGACCTGCCTTATGAATTAAAAAGGTCCGCGGTATTGGGAAAACTAACCTTAGCATCGTGGTATGCAAAGGGTGAGCGTTCGTAATCCTTCCTAGAGTTGACAAATGACCAAGTTACTTAAAGGGAGCTAGCAAGGGTTGCGATATCCCTATGAACTAAGAAGGTCTGCGTTATGGGGAGCTAACCATTTGCATGGCGTGATCCTTACTAGATTTTGAAAATGATCAAGTTACCTAAGGGGAGCTAGCAAGGGTTGCGACACGTGGTATAAGAGCATGATTCCATTGTTTGAGCTAGCAATTTGAGGAAGAGATGGCTATCAAACGTGCAAGTTATGATGGTAAGCCCGAGGCTTCCAAAAGGTTGTGATGCTCAAATTGGAACAAAAATCATGTCCAAGTGGATTTTGACCTCGCCATTGATTCTAATGAGAATGGTGGGGATGATGGTGGATTTGGTGACGGAATGCCTTGAAAAGGCTCCCGCAAACCTCAAAGAGAACTTGGGGGCTAGATTACCGAATGCAACCATGAGCTTGGAAAGTGGTGATGTAGGATTGAAATTTCAATTCAAAATTGTTGAGTTCATGAATTAAGAACTCAAACGTGGCAAACATGCAAGGGCCCAACAAGGAAAAATGATCGAAATCCTCACGACGCAAGGTACTAGGCCATCTTCTCGAATGACGAAGTAAACATGCCAAGTACCTTCTCGGGGCTTGGCAAGGCAAGAAAGGTGAAAGAATTTGTGTTGGAAAAGGACTATTAATATGATGTCCAAAGGCCCAAAATGGACGATAAGGTTGCCATAGTGGTTATCTTTTTGGAAGACCGTGCGCTTGAATGGTGGACTAGCAAAAAAGCGTAAGAGCCCGAAGTGGTGGCAAGCTTGACTTGGGTTGGCTTTCAATACAAATTATGTAATGCCACCTATATCTGTGGGTGATGGCATATCATGTACTGGTAGGGTCCTTCACAAAGTTAACCATATATTCACAATGATTTTGTACATCAAGGGTATTTTGTTTCATGACACTGCTGTGAATACCATTGACTCAAAAAAACATTCCATATAAGGATGTATTCATAGGAGGCTCACAATATATCCAATAAGACTTGCCAATATGATTCATCTAGTTTACATACAAAATGCAATGTATACATTGTTCATTGCCATAGATCTAGATGGGCATCCAGAATATGCAGATATCGATAACAGCTAATCATGTAGGCGGCAACATATAGATACTCTTTTGGCATGATTTGAAATCCTACTCAAAACTACGTGTAGAAGCATTGAAATTAGATGTGATCAGATGATGTGGTAGAAGCATTGAAATCAACATTAAGTACATCAGATGTTCCTTCGGCATCAGACTCAACAACTTCCACATTTAGGAATTCTAAGCCTTTACGGTGAGCAAACATGGGAGGCAATATGCGATGAAAACCTTGAGCGAGCTCATTAGCCATACTGTCCGCGTACGAAGGAAGTTCGAACGATTTGGGAGGGTTTGGATAGAAATTAGGATCACAGAAGAATGGGCGGTGATTTGGATATTTCAAATTACCACATCTGCAAGTACCAAAGATACAATGTTCATAAAACAAATTGATTAAACATGATCTTCAAACAAATTCACCAGAAAGTGCAATTTGTAGACAATACTCACTTATTAAAATGAAATTTCTTGACAATTCTCTCAGCTGTGATCTGTTCACCGTCAATGTCATCAAAGCTCGAGACAGGCTCCTTGGAATGTATTACAGGGGCTGGAAAACTTCGAATCAAAGGAGCTAGTATTGCCTCGAAAATTTCAGAGTCCGGTTCCAAAGCCGCAACGTGGCAATTAACGTTGCGCCAAGCGTGGATAGCAAAACCTAAAAAAACAAGAGTCGATGCAGATTAATTTTTAACCGGTTTACTTGATTAATATAACGATTTGAATAAACCAAAATAACAAACTCTGAATTTAAATAAACGAACCTGTAGAAGCAGTACAATCAAGTATAACGTCGTCAGGGTAACTTGAAGCTTGAATAAGCATTTGCATAAAAAACACAGATTTCTCCTGGGGGCCATGCCATGCCATTGTGGCGTTCATTAATTGATCGTCTCTAGTAATGTAATTCTATAAAATATCGTCACGGGCGACATCCACTCCATGGCGATCCAGAGCGAGAATGGGCTGAAAAGAGAAGTTGGATTTTAGAACCCCAAAGAGGCTCCTCACTGCCAAGCATATGCCAAAGCGCATGGTCTGAAAATAATCCTTGGTATTAAGAAGAATTGAATCCACCAAACAATGCCAAGAAACATCGCTCTTGTGGAGACGTTCAATGTGATTTAGCCAAGTTTGTCGCCTGTGATTGCCATCGTACACAAAAAACATAAGATTGGTCAACCCCGTCAATTCTGGTAGCGAGAGGAGAAAGGTGTTGAAATCCTTGTTCTTAACGTTCCAAATGGGTCCCCATTTCTCCTTATCTGCTTCAGTAACCTCCTGTTTTTTGCCTTCTTCGTCAGTCACTGTCACATAGAACACCGAAGCCCCCTCATGATAGCCATCCACAAACTCTTGTTCAAGCTTGGCTAGATCGCTCTACAAGGTAGGCTTGACCATAGGCATAGCAACCATCCTACAAAGGGGGATTGGGAAACATGACAAATTTGTGGGTTGCACTCTCAAATTGGATATGGTAGCCATTGAGTTCAATTTTTGACGAGTTCGAATCTTGTCATCCAGCGCTGCATATGAAATAGCAGTCCGGTGATCGGGAGAAAGACCTGTAAGTGGCAACCGTGGACGACTTTGTTTGCAGCTTCATGCAGTGCGTAGCATACTACAAATTCCTCAAAGGAGAGTGCCCTAGTACTGGTCCGTCAAAAGAAGATCTCAAGCTTAGAAGTACTCAGAGGTCGGTGGCTCAAACTGGAAATTGGAAACCACTCTACGAAGCGTTTTTGAAAATGCATGGCGTCGACGTGTTGTGCACTAGGACTCCTCACCTTGAAGGAGAAGAGGTATTTGTTTCTCTTAAAACAAAGCTAGATATTGCATTTGGTTCTGAATATGAATCTCATAGGCCTGACAAGATTAGCATGTCAAGACCGCACGTCCAAACCAGACCAACACGTAATGACAACGACTTTCCATCAATTCTGATATTTCCGGATTCTCCTACAACTTCGGATCGAGAGGAGCCGCTCCTTCAAGCACACCAACCTACTTAGCAGATCGATCGCCACCACGTCACTGCTGTTGAGGAGACTACATGCAACCCTTCCGAATGGCACATCGTCCGCCTTCCGAAGACATCCGCCAAGGCGTGCTTTGCTCAACAAGCAATCACCAAGAAGAAGTGCATCGCATGAAATGTGGAAGATGGAAAGAGCACTACTTTTCCAACATACACGGGCATGATGGACAACTACAAGAAGAATAGGAAGGAGTTTATGCAGTTTTTCTTCTATAATGACGACATTGAAAGATACATTCATGCACGCACTTAGTTTTAATTTCAATGAAGTGAAGCGAGTTCTAAAGAGTGGCTTGTTGAACCACCTGCCCTCTTAAATTTGACTATTTCTATAATGAATCCCATGTAATTAGCCTTTAATTTAATTATGAAGTAGTGAGACTAAAAGGGCCACTATGAGATATTTGAAGTATCACCTTTCTTTTGATTTTCAAAGCATCAATTAATCACTTCTGATTATCTGACTATCATAAATTTCTTATTGTTGCCTGGATAAATGCTCTATAGTTATTGTGAATTTATAAGCAACTCATTGCCTTTCATAGAATTTGGCAAAGTAATTGCAGTTTTACTCATGTTCCACTCATGAAGCACATCCCTAAAACAATTTTTTAACGTTTACTATGGATAAATGTTTCACGGTTATAGGTACCATAATGTACTATAAATAATAATAGAATTTATAAATACTTGATTTCTTGAATCTTTATCATTGTCTGAACTATTTTTGATCCAAAATATCCAAATCTTATTGCTCACCGCTCACTGCAGGAATGCTACGATGTGAGCGGTGAGCGGTGAGTGATGAGCGGTGAGCAGATTTCGTGAGCAGAAAATTATAGTTTAAAACTCCATTTAACGAATGTTAGGCCCCTTATGACCGTGGATTTTGCACATATTTCAAGTTTAATTTTGTAATTATAAGGCCTATATTTGTGGAGTGGCCAATTTCTAGAACCAAAAAGCTTCTTATAATTACCAATGAGGCCCTATGACCGTGGGAAAATGCACTATGGTTGATAAGATGGTGGACTAAATTCTCTTTGGAGTATGACGACCACCAAGTGTAGTGTGATTTGAGAACAACGAAAATATGCATTCAATGAGATAATTGGAATATTGAAAACCACACCACACTTTATAAATCCAAATACCAATCAATCAAACCAAAAATCAATCAAACATGAGGTTGTCACTACTAGATTCCCTATCTCCAAAGATACTCCCCTCATGGCCGCCCTCATCTGAAGTGGAATCTAAGCTATGGCACTCATTATCCACCTCTGCAAAAAGCTCGAAGAAGTCTATGGCACGGGGGTCATAACGTGGAGACGGGGTACTAGCTTTGGTAGGAGAAGGTTGTGCCACTAGCCCAGAAGGTTTAGATGGTATATCATAAACAAATATATAAAAGAAAACAAAATGTTTATAATGCCATCTCACTACTCTCACCACACGAGGCATTAGAGCTACTACCAAGTGCTTCAACATCAAGAAACTGAAGAACACGAGAATCAAACATTGGTTTTTTTGGTACAACTCTTGGAGAGATAGTTGTTGCCAAAACCGAGGCAACTTCCTGAGCATATATTGGAAGTTCAAAAGTTTTCGGGGGAGAGGTAGCAGAAGTCATCAATCTGCAGAAGTACAAGTGTACAAATGTTGTAAGAAAGGAATTGATAGAATAAAACATAAAACTTGCAACAATAGAAAATATTGAATTCTTACGTACTCAGTCGATTGCGCTTTGCCACACGCCGCACAGGGCCTTCCTCATCATCAAAAACTGAAGAAGAAGCTTGATGAGGCACTGCAACTGGAACTATATCCTTCAACGGTGCCAACACCGTTGCAAAGAGAAGGTCATTTGTTTCCAAAGCAATAATATGCCGGCCTGAATTCCGGCAAGCATGAATGGAGGCACCTGAAGAGAAGAAAAAATAAAGTCAACACAATTGGTAAGATTGAGAATATATCGAAGCATTTGCAAAAATTGAGCATATACAATGATAGGCATGTACCTGTATTAGCTGTGGTATCAAACACTACCGAGCCTGTACAAGTGAGTGCTTCAATGAGGACTTGCATAAATAGCGTATCCTTCTCCCGAGCACCTCTCCAAGGTTTTGGTCCATTCATTAGCTGAGTATCAGATGCCAAAAAATTGAAAAGGATGTCATCCTCCTCAACTCGGACAACGGCGCCAGATTGC
Organism: Polytrichum formosum; assembly: GCA_964035585.1. NCBI lineage: Eukaryota > Viridiplantae > Streptophyta > Polytrichopsida > Polytrichales > Polytrichaceae > Polytrichum > Polytrichum formosum. Next base: position 10,768,847 of record OZ037938.1, on the reverse strand, counting down.
TCATTTCGACAATGAAAGATGAAAGATGAAGGTGCTTTCTGTTCACGAATGAAAAATAGAATGCGGAATCGGCGGGTCTGGAAACACAAAAACTGTAAGTAAACATGAAGCCCCCAAAACTCAAGATATTCAAATTCATCAATTTGAACAAAGGATTTGAACATACCGTGACCTCGGGATTGATTGGAGAAGTCAGCCGCAAGTCATTTATGCCCCACCAATCCTTCAAAAGCTTGAACTCGTATGTTGCAGCATAGGTTCGCACATCCACCCGAATTGGCTGATACTCTGGCATAAAAAGCAAGACTCCACCATCGTTGTGCACAAATGTAAACGCAAACTCAAATAAAGCTTCAACATCTGTCTCATTGTACAAGTTCCACTTCGGAACTGCATCAGGAGGAGACGATATGTTTGCAACGTGCATACCATCTGGAATATCTGCGATCACCAAATCGAATCCTGAATGTGGACATCTGCTCGAGCGCGGTAGCGATTCCTCTCCTCCCTTAGCCTACTCACAGAGTCAAATTCTCTGAATCAGAACTTCTACAATAACAATTGAATATGTAACAAATATTTACTATAAGAGTATGAATAACTCACCTTCTTCACAAAAAGATGACTGTCCAAAAGAAATGGATGAGAAACACCCACTTCCATAATGGTGGAAATGGAAGTGTTCTCCATCAAACACATTGAAGATTGAATTGCAGATGTTGAACCAGAAGCTGCTGCAGCCAAGGTACTCTTCCTCTTTAATAGTTGTTGTGATGCAAGAACAGATGAAGATGGCTGGCTGTGTGCTACAGTTATAGTTCTGGAAGCGTGTGATGGGCCAACCACATTGGAAGAGGAAGGGAGATCCACAACGATAGGCATAATTGGATCTGCAATGGGAACTTCCACTGCCATTGTTGGGGCTGCTTTATTACCTCTTGTCTTTTTCACCTTCTTCCCTTCAACCTTCTCCAATGATTTTGAATAAACCACCTCTACGCCCAGTAGGTCAGGTTGAACTGAATTCCGGAATGTCACATCAAATGTGGGTGGTCTCTTAAGAGGAGTGTCAAGATACCACCCACACTTCTCCAAATGGGCTGCACTCCAATCCCTCAAAATACCATCTGTAAACATGCACTCCTCGCTTCCCGTGTCTAAATAGGCATCAAAAAATGGAGGAGATTTTGAGATGGCTTTAGCAGGAAATAAAACATACTTAAAGTATCGGTACAACGTCCTCTGCATGGCCTGCTTAAAGCCCAATTGCTTCTCACACGGGTTATTCTTGTGCACACCCTTCTCTACCTTGAATTCTCTAAAGAAAGCTGTGTCCCAAAGCAAAATTCTCATCTTCTCTACATAATCGGTGATGGAAGGAAGGGGAACCTCTCCATCACGAACATAATCCACAGTCACCCCAAGATCAATAAGGGTACCGGTGAACAACTTCTCAGCCTCACAAGCCAGCTGCAAAATCAGAGATAGGAAATTAAGTATGTAAATAGATTTCTTACATCTTATACTTTACAAATTCAAAGTACACAACATTGCAAGAGTACAAGTAATGCAAGAATACCTGAGACCACCAAGTGGCTTTTCGAAGCCATTCGGGAAAATCAGCATCTCCAAACCGAGGCTTTGGAAACTTAAGAGCTTCACGCAATGCTGGAGATTTGTTCCACCTCTCCAACCACTTCACCTTAACAGCCGGATCCATTGCAGAAGTGGCCAACATCCAAAGTTTATCCTGAGTCATCTCAGGAGTCTCATCGTTCATCTCATAGTGCAATTTGATCTGCTCCAAGAATTGAGGAGTGTGTTTGGGATCAGCGATAGGAAGCAACTTCTTCAATTCGGAGTTGCACTGGACCTTTACTTTATCCACGGCATTCATCACAAAGTCCACAACTTTACTGCTGGTCCACTCCGTTGGATCAGGAAATTTCTCATAGAACCTGCGTTGAGCGGCGGCAGCTGCATTTCCTAATTCATACTGTAGAAAATAACAATAGAAAAGATCACCTCAAATTGAAAACAAAGCAATTTAGAATTGAAATATTACATCCCAACCAATTCAGAATGAATATTAAAAAAACCAACAAAAATTATCAATACCTGATGAAGGACTCCATTGAGAGCTTCCGTAGTCAATGTAAACCAAGTTCGATTCTTGGACTTCTGCTTAGCCTCGGATGCTACATAGTCTTCTTTGGATATGAGCTTCTCAAAGTAGGGTAGGGGTTGAGATGCAATACTTTGAACACGAAAGACCTTGTGCACTAAGTTTGTAGTGACATGGGACTTTTGGTTCCGCATGCAAACAAACTCAAGTTATTGTTAAAACATCAATGACAAAACAAATAGATGCTACTTCAATGATATTGAAAGTATATAAGAAAAGTGTAAGAAACATACCAATTCACTTGGTACAAAGCAGAGAGAACTGTAGGCACAACTCCGTTAACCTCCAAAATAATAGACTCCACTGCAACATGCCAATTTCTATCATATGCATGATCACGATTAATGATTGGGAACCAAGCTTGAAGGCGATGGTTTCCATCCCAAACATGGAACATCATCCCCGAGAAGATCTTCAAATCGTCATCTTGAAGAAGGTCATCTTCAAATGCAGCATTGGCTTCAATCCAAAGAGGATCCCATGAGGCTTCAATCTCTGAAGTGACCTTGGCAGTCTTTCCCTCATGATTCTCCAAAGCAACGTAGAATACTCCATTGCCTTCCATATAACCGTTGCTCACAAAATGTGATGCCAAATTCATGACATCATTCTTTAGAAAGGGCCGAACAACAGGAAGAGCAATCATTCGACAAAGTGGAATACATAACTTAGATTTCTTCCTTGGCTTGAATCTCAATGACTCAATAGAGAAGTTTGTGTTTACCGACTCCTTTGAAATGATGTCGTTCATCTCCTTCTCCACTTGCTCTGAAGATAGAACTTCGTCATCCTCACCCAAAATCTCAACATCTTCTGAGACTTCCATGACTCCTGATAATCAAATCAAAGAATGCAACCACAGAAATAATGGCATGAATATAAAGCTATGTAATGGCGGAAACAAAAGGTACGATTTTAATAAATCGATTGGCCAAAAAAGTTATCATGTGAGTTGACCCCCACAGTATCCGCCAGCAGAGATGTCCAAAAAAAACCACTGAGAAGCTCAACACGGGTGCCGGCACCGGCACCCCCAGGAGCTCTTTCCAAGAGTGTTCCTCTTCTTAGTCTTCATACAATTCATGAATTCATTAGAAGCACTAGAAGTGATCTAAAAGAGTTGCACTATGCTACCTCAGGTCAAACTCTTCAGGACACTGGTTATAATCCCCAGAACTAAGGTGTGGAGATTTGTTGCAACATTATTGACTAATATCAGACTTGATGAACGTCAAACCTTTTAGACTACTTTGCAGGCACCACACAATCAACCCAATCCAATCTACTTCGAATATACGTGAGGTGCAGGTTGGACTTGTGGAAAACCACTAATGGCCAATATATCTCCTGAAAAACAACCTAACCACATCACAGATGTGAGAATGCGCACAAGCAAGTTGGGGTTTGAGAAAAGCAAGCGGGGTGATTGTGATGAAACTAGCCTCCACAATTCATTGCAATTCATCACAGTTCGTTCGCATCAATCTACCATGGAATGAATGGAGTGATGATGATGACAAGCACAAGAAGGGAATTGACTTCCACATCTCCTCTCCAGACTTTGCCTAAAGTTCATAGTATTAGTTGGGACTGAGTTAATCATCGTCACAAGCTACAGAGGGTCGACTGTATCCAACCTACAAAACTGTAGTGACCTAAGAGGAAGAATTAATAATTGTATCGCATTGGTTCTTAAAGAGTCTTACAAAAGCACATGACTGGAGCTTCGCTTATCTCGGAAGGAACAAAAACACTGGAACTCCAACCTGCTATGGAGGATTAATTCCACAAAGTGCGAGATAGTAACATATTTCAGATGATTTGCCACCCTAAACCTATTTCACATGATTCGTTTTTATTCCCTAAACCCCCGTGCCTTATGTCTGGACCCACTGGAAGGAAACAATTCCTCATCACATCAGAAAGACAATCTGAAACTCAAGCAACATGGGTGCTTCCAAAATAGGATACAATACATGACGAGCTAAGGAGCTCTAAATAATAATAAAATTTCTCACAAAAGGGTATGATCCACGGTGTAGTCCTTCTCTGTGAGGGTCTCAATGCACAACCTAATACACCACTATGAAACATATCTATTTGCGGCAACGAAGAGTTGAAATCTGAAATCTCGCCAGCTCAAATCTAGCGACAAAACAATACATTGCAACCAAAGAGACACAGACAACAGGGAGGAGCAAATTGCATCTACAGAAACAACAATTTGCCACATAATGTTTGCAGCAACCCATTTCCCAGCCCTTGAAGCAACAAAGCTGAGTCACACACATAATACTCATAATAACATAAGGACATGAACTGATTGATGCTAGTGATAACAACATCAACGAAAGCTTGGAAGATTCAGCTCAATCCAAGGACCAAACCGAAACATACAATACAACCAACCCGATTTCAAAGCCATTTAAAGAAAAAGCCAGGTCACGTATGAATGTGCGACATGTGCACACTATGTTCCCCAAAAAATCTTCGTAGCAATCAAGAGAAAGACATACACACGAGTCATGGCCATTTCCAAACCAAATTAACCCTTAAGGCAAAGCTAAGCCACAAACTACATGAGTGATGATTGAGTTCAGAATGATCAACAACATGTGGCACACATTCCTGGCTGAAACTCCAAAGTACCTCAGAAGACCCAGCTTAGACCCAGCGACAAAACACAGCAAACGACAAAGAGCAATTGAGTGAAAGTGTGGAAGACTCAGCTTCATCCAAGGACAACCCGAACCAAAAACTACAACCAAACCAATTTTCCAGCCCTTCAAGTCACATTTGAATAGGGAGCAATATGAATGTACGACACGTGTGCACCTTGTCCCACAGAAAAATATTGGCAGCCATCGAGAGAAAGAGCATGCACACGAATCTTGGCAAATTGCATGTGCAAATTGCACATAAAGATATTTCCTCATACATGCTGATACATATATAATTATGCATGACCTAGTTTACATTCCCAGAAACAGATCAAAAAATTATTAGTCTCGCCAAATTCCTCCCTGAGTACCTGATTTGACACAACCTTTACTTATTATGGGCTAGGGAAATCCACAAGACCAGATGTAGGTCAAGTCAGTTGTGTTGGTTTTTTGTTCATCTTCTACCTAATTTCCAAGGAGTGGCTCCTTTCAATACCTGGAGTCCAAGCAGGCCAAGGTTGAATTCTTACTAATCAGAAGGAACTGCATTACTTTCAATAGAAATGAACAAGCCAAGAATGTACACCTTTAGGTATCGACAAATCGTTTTCATATCATCAAGGTCTGTGAAGGGCAGTTTTAGACAGTGGCAATACAAATTGGTTCCACTAATTTTGTCTGGGTTTAGGTCGTACTCTACTTGCTCTAAGTTAAAGGGTGTGTCTCAAAAATCTGCAGGCCACCATGGAGTTCATACACACACAATAAGGGTAAAGAAATTTTGGATGGGTCATCAACAACAACTCCTATCTACGATGTCAGCAATCACACAACACACACAAACCGCATCACACACAAGCCAACACACACAAGCCGCGAAGCCCCAGCATACACAATCCACGAAGCCCCAGCACACACCTTAAAATATATGAACTGAGCTTTGAAGCCCAAATCTGCAGCTTGAATCTGCAGCTCACACAAGCTGCGAAGCCCCGGCACGAGATCCAGGCACCAGGCACAAGATCCAGATAGAAGATCTAGGCACAAGATCCAGGCACCTCACACAAGACAAAACCGCAGCACCCAACACCAGACTAAATGTAGAAGAGAACAGGGGTGCCGGCACCGGCAACCCATTCGGCAGCAAAGTAGGCTGCCGACTCCAGCACCGAAGAAGTGCCGACTGCAACACCAAAGAAGTGCCGAGGAGTCCAGGAGCAGTGCCGTAGAAGTGCCGACTGCACCCGGAGCAGTGCCGCAGAAGTGCCCAGGAGTGCCGACGAAGTGCCCAGCAGCGCCGAAGCACTACCCAGGAGTGCCGAAGAAGTACCCAGCAGCGTCGAACAACTGCCCAGAGTGCCGAAGAAGTACCCAGCAGCGCCGAACAACTGCCCAGAGTGCCGCACAAGTGCCCAGCAGCGCCGAACACCTGCCCAGGAGTGCCGAACAAGTGCCCAGGAGCGCCGAAGGCAATGGGCGAGAAGTTCGGAGAACTGGGGTGCCGGCACCGGCACCCCATTCGACACCGGCACCGGCACCCCCAGCAGTGTGCACATGCATGTCAATGTGAAGGACTTCAAAATAATCACACTTCACTCAAACTTTCAAATTTTTTTGCAACACTTCACCAAAAAAACTAACTTGATATTGGCCGTTTTGTATTGAATATGAAAATAAATTGATGTCTCACTATATTGAAGAAGTACATGCAAAAAAATGATGCACTAATATTATTTAGATTCCCTACACAATGCACTTAACCATCATCCAACTCCAAAGGCAAAGTCCTCCGGTTTTTGGTCGATGTCCAAGTGTCAAAAGTTCTAGCCTAATCCATATTTTCCATCGGAAGATCGCATAATGACACTTGCATCAATGCATCCAATATTTCAAGTTTCAATTGACCTCTGTGATGACCCTTCACCCAATTCTATTTGAAAAATCCACATTCACATATAGCTATGCTTGCCAAGCCGAAGTTGCAGTCAATGCCGAGTCAAAGTTGCAGAGTCGAAATTGCAAGAGTTATTGAGATTTGGAAGTGTCTACTAGAGTGCCAAGATTGGAGACAAGCTATATTTCTATTTGCAAATTACAGCCACTATATTTTTTGATAGGCAATTTTTGGAGAGACCTTCACTGTGAAGGGTGGACACTTTGTAGAGCACCCAAAGGGCAGCCGGCACCGGCACCCCCCCACGGTAGTCGTGAGTATAATCTCAAGCAATGAAGATGACAGGTTCGGGTCGACTCAGTTCACATAATTGATCCCAAAATCTAACATGTAATACCACGGCACAGCAAACCGCACCAAGAATCCCAAAAAATTAAATTGCCAGCGCGGCTGCCTTGTCTAGCGCTCCACAGGTCGTCCGTCGAATAGAATCTACAGAACATACTTTTCTTCGGCAACATGGGTGCCGGTGCCGGCACCCCTATGATGAGGCTGAGTATGGAGTACACGGAGGCTGACCAAGGATTACGGAGTATCCCCGCCATGACGGGTGCGGGCACCGGCACCCCCCCTTAGCAGTGGTTAGTACAATCTTAAGCGATGGTTTTAGGGTCGGACCTAAACCCTTAAACCAGGTTCAAGTCAAGTCAGTTCACAGACTTCACCCCAAAATCTAACATGTAATACCACAACACAACATGCCACACCAATCACAACAAGCCCCCGTCATTACAGTTTTCAACACATGAGGTCGACTATATCCCAGTGTAGCAATCCCACCTTAGCACGGATGCTGCGTCCAGCACCTTACGATATGACCGTAACCCTCAGCCCCACGAATGCGATATCAAAAACCACGAACTGTGCTGTCCTGAGGGTCTCCTTATCCGACACCTCTAAACCCTAAACCGCAAGCCATTTTTAATGTTACAAGTAAAATTTCGGCTCTTGCACACCTTCACTACTTGAAAAATAAATGGGATTGGCATTGATTACATTACTTTTTATAATGGCTGGCCCTTGTCGATTTGTTTGTGTTTGCTTGAGTTGAACACTTGTTCCATCAGAATAGAAATTTCGAGCCACCGTCTGCATTTCTTCTTCGTCAAGATTTGTCTTAAGCCAACATAGTTTTAGACTACTATAAATTGTTACATGAATGAAATGATTCTGCTTCCGTAAACTTGTGGACGATTTCACATACTACTATTCAACAACTGATAAATATAAAAATTTAGAGAGGTTGAACGACCTGAAGTTTAGGTACACAGTCGACCTCCTCCTCAACATCGTCCTCGCCTACTGACTTAGTGTCGTCTGAACTCGCCGATACAATGCTTGGTTGCTCCTCCACCACCTCTAATCCGTCGCCGTCAGAGCTCCTGTCATCGAGCATTAAAACCCTAACCGTGTCCCCCAACTCGGCTTCTCTTCTGCTGCCTCTGCCTCGTGCCATTCTTGCTGCCTTCAACTGTTTTGAACTAGAGAAGAGAAGTTTGCGTCGTCTACGAGTTTGTCTGCGAGGCTGACTCGAATAGGAGAGTTCAAGCAATTCGTCTTCAGGCATGTCTCAGCTAGTCCCCAATGTTAGGTGCGGAAATGTTTGGTCCGTAATGAATGCCGCCTTCTATGAAGAACTTGGATCATTGCCTAAGGTAATGCATGTAGCAAACTGAGATCCACATTTCACACTACCTCGTATTCGGTTTTTATTCTTGTTTGGTTGCTTCGCTACCTTTAATTTGAATTCAAATGAAGACACTGTCATAATGTCTTTAAAACAATTGATATTTTTCGGTTGCCACACATTCCACACAGCTACTTATGTGCTGACATACCTTTGATCACCCTTGCCCATGAATTTTACAGCTGCTATAATAATTTTAGCAAACAGCCAATTATCCTACAATCCTCTTTCCTACAATCCTCCATGTCTTTTCCCCTTTGGAACCTCTACCTGTTCCCCTAGAAGAATTAACCCCTTGTCTACCCATTGTTTTCCGCAAGTTGTATGGCGTCCTTTAGCTCTCTCTTGATTCTAACCTTTGCCTTCTCTCTATACGCCTCTGTTTTTCAATAGTCCTCCTCAATTCTCGATCTGCTCTCGCTCTCGTCCGAGTGTTCATCTTTAACCATATTGAAGCAAACAAATGTTATATATCATTGTCAAGTCTGTCATAATTAACATCTATGCGCCATCATTATGTTCCTATTATCTTGGATTTAGATAATTAACCTGCAGTTTTTTAAATTATTCCTCGGTTTGTATAGCCATAACTTGACGAGACTCTTCCAAATAAACTTTCCTATTCTCGCTTCGCCATAAAGGTGAATGCTCTACCCTTGCCCATTTCAAGCCTTGACTAAAAAAGAAACACTTTCCTTTAGGTGCCCCTTACATCCACTAAATGGTTCACGTGGTCTTGTGTATTTATAAGTTCGTCAGTCGGCATCCAGCCTCATTGTTTGTTATTGATATATCTAGTTTGGATTGGCATATGATCATGACTAACTTAAGTAAATGCTGCAGTGCATTTTCAATTTTTATTCACATTTCTATAATGAATCGGCTTATTATTCCACTACTAATCCAAGTCTCCGCCGTCATTCATAGATTCCATCTTGCCATGGCCTTCTAATCACAACACTATATACACCTCCCCACTTTGTGGTTTCCTTAAGTCCATTGCCCATTTGGCCACTACCTGCTGTGAACTCGCATTCACAATCCTTCTACAATGGCCACCATCCGAGCACTGCACCATTCCATCCCGCTTATGATCCCTCTAGGAGATGATGGTCTAGCCAAAGTCACAGAGTCGTTCCTTAGTTTGAGGTTTAGATTCCACCTAGCCTCAATTCATGTCGAAGAAGAGGTCTTTGATGCTAACGGTGACTTGAGTCACACTGTCCTTCAGATATCGTTTCGCAATGACGATGGTAGAGTTTGGTTCTTGATCCCTGGAACGTACAAGGCCATAGGCGTCACCGAGTCGGATATGGCCACCACAACTGTGTTGCTAACACCAGGTGTGTCCCTCACGTCCACCACGCAGGTTTCTCTTCTGGCGACGGTCAAGAAGGAGCCCGGCATCGAAGAGGTTACCTTACTCAGTGACTCTGATGATGATCTGCCACGTGCCTCTGACATTACCCCACCTCCATCGCAGGATCAACCCTTCATCAATCCTCTCAGGATTCCACACTCGCCTACTGTAAGTCAACCATCTAAAACCAGACCCCCAGTTCACCCACGTGTGTCTATAGATCGTCCCAGTGTTGTCCACCACTTGAAGTTGCTTGCAACCCGACCAGGGTCCAAGAACATCCTCAAGAGTATTGATTATGAAGCTGTTAGGCATGAGAAGGTTGAGTTCCTCCCTTCTGTTTTTGACGGCGACGTCATCTTTGAGTTCCCTCCTCTAGGAGCTGATGCTCCCCATTCCCATGCTAGACTCATGTTCGGAATGGACAAGCGTTTCGACGGTCATGCTTGGTGCAGGACAAAGACGTCTAATATTACCAATGATCTCGGCTTGACCTTCCGGTTTTCATGTTGTGTTGGCCATCTCCGTTGTAATAACGAGGGCTGTGATTACCTCAACCGCCCCAATCGGGCCACTGACGTCAACGAGACCGAATGGGAAGGCTGTACCGCCTCACCCTTCTCCGCAGGAGCTGATCCCCCAACTGGGTCATCTCTCGTTTGTAAGGTCTGTAAGACACCACCCTACTGTCTTGATACTTGCCAAGCTAAGATGTACTATGTTCTTGGCAAAGGTGACATGACCCGTGCATGCATCCATATGGGTCATCACCATCACCCCGTTTCGCAAGGTGTCTGTAGAGAGTCTAAGGTCGAAATTCATGCTCTCATCGGTAGAGAAGTTGAGAGGACTCCCACCGCCACCAACTCTGCGATTGCCTTGGCTGCAAGTAAAGAGTTCCTAGCCAAGTATCTTCTACGCACGGGATCTGATCCCAATAAAGTTATGGACCTGGAGTCCATGAAGTTTGTCATGGACAGGTACCAACACCTCAGCACCCCGAGTATTCGAAACACAGTCACTTCCTTCAAGCGCATTGGGCGAGGGGGGATCATTGATAGCATCACCGGACTGAGAGGTCATAGCAGTTGGCCCTATGTGCAAGAAAAAAAATTCCCAGGCCAGGGAAAGCTGTTGGAGAAAGTCTATGTGTTCAAGATGTCCGAGGTAGGCCCTGGGTCTGGAGTTGACCTTGTCAGGAGAATGCAACCACACGGTGATTTGCAGGATGCTTGGGTCATGTTTGACCATGTCAAGCGTGTCAAGGGGTGGACAACCATGGCTTGCCATGTCTATGACTCGGCCTACTGCCGGGTTATGACTATTGCAGTATGTGATATGCAGTCTGAGGATGTCACGGCGCAACGCCTTCTTTGGCATGGGCTCAATGAAGTTATGCACAGACATGGCATTGCTAAAGTTAACTTCAAAGGGTTCATGGCGGACAGTGCACAAGCAAATTGGAATGCAGTTAGGATTATCTATGGCAGTGGTGATCCCAAGGTTCTTATGGAGTCTCGCGAGAGGACATGTCTATTGCATTGGACAATGTCTATGGAGCGCCACACCGCCGCCCACATCAAGCCCGACCTCCAACAGCAACACAAGTTGTTATGCAAGCAGTACAAGGATGCCAAGACTCCCGAGCAGTCCGAGTCCCGTTATCTTGCCATCCGGGCTTGGTGGCTTTCCTCTGGAGCTGCATCCGAGGAAGGAATCAAGGACCTTGATACATGGCTTGCATTCTAGCATTTTCGTTACCGTCAATGGGGTGGTTTCATGCAACTAGTGAGTACCCACCCACTTTCTATTTCGTTTTTTGGTGTCAACTTATTTTTTGGATTTTTTTTGGTTTTTTTGGTTTTTTTGGGTTTTTGGTGTCAGTTTAGGCTTTTAGCCTGTTTTTGTGCAAGGCGTACTCACTACATTTTATTGACTTCTCTCAGAATTTCACAGATTCTGAGTTGGCAGAGATGCCATCTTGCAACCTCTCTGAGACAGTCCATAACAAATGGCTTCAGCAGTCTGGAAACCGTGGCTCTGATCTATATGTTGCGACCGTGGATGATTTCGTGAGGGCGTTCATGCAATGTACGAACTACTACGCCTACTTGAAGGGTGATCGCTCTGGTACTGGCCCAGGAAAAGAAGAACTCCGCCTTCGTGCTGCACAACGATCCGGTGACGCCAAGAGAATTGTTGCAGCACTCGAGCACATGCCTGGAGCAGAGCATTGGTGCACCCGCAAACCCCAACTCGAAGGAGAGGAGGTCTTTGGCACCACAAAGCGCAAACTTGATATGCCCCCTGGTTCTGATCAGGATTCACATAGACCCGACAAGGTCAGCTTCTCTCATCCACGAGTGAGCACTAGGTCAACCAAGGCCCGTACTGATTCCGCCACACCATCAACCCTGCCCCTAACACAATCCCCCGAGAAATCGATTCCACAACGGGTCACCCACGTCAATAACATTCAGGAGACCCACTGCGATGTCTCCAAGTGGCACATTTCTAGACTACCCAAGACTTCCGCCAAGGCCTGCTTCGCCATGCAAGCTCGCACAAAGACCAAGTGCACCCAGAAGATCGTTCGGCATGGTAAAAGTACTCCAGCTCCTACATACACCGGCTACATACGCGACTACAAGAAGAACGAGGAATTCTTGACACAGTTCTTCTTCTGCAACGACGACATTGAGAGATGTGTCAAAGGCACTAGGAGGAAGTGGGTGCAGCACCGTCCGGATGTCCCGGACGTCTGGCCTGTCCTCACTGGGACAAACCTCACTCTCCAGGAGGTTCTGGCCCTTGAAGAAGGGGGATTCCAACTTCAGCAGCGTCAAGATGTGTCACCCAGAAGACTCTTCGGCGACTCCTCCAATGTTGCCTCATCCATGGCCGAACTCCCTACCCCGGCCCAAGCCGATCAATACCCTACGCTCAGGTTTGGAAAGAAGATCCGACGCAGTAACAACGGACCATGCGTCCAACAACGCAACAAGTGGGAGTCAGCCCTCAACGTCGACGGACAAATCACCTCCGTCACAATGATACCTCACCCAGGGATCGGGTGCACCATTCTCTTCCAGTCCCGAAAGAAGGCTAAGGTTGAAGAGTACCGTATCACTATCAGCACCTTCCCGTCGTGCACATGCCCGGATTTTGTGGAGATGTCAGCAAGAGCACTTGGGAAGCGGCGCACTTGGGTAAACTGCAAGCACTTGTACTTCATCTTCCGTGTGACTTGCAACTTGGATCAATACCAAGAAACTTTCATCCATGCTCCGAGCCTTAGTTTCAATGAAGTGAAACACCTCCTCGAAAGTGGCATCATGAAGCATGTGGGACCTTAGCGTGGATACCTATAGGAGCTAGGCTGCCCCCCCTTATTTATAAGTTCTCGATAAGTATTTCCTATTGCGTTGAGTATACCATAGTATGAGTGCACGTTTTCCGAAAATATCGCTGATATATCAGACCTATCATTATCTACATGATGTGAATTGTATTCGTTTCTAAATATCTATAAAGGTTTCTAAATATTTATGGGTCTCTTCTTCCAACGGTAGTTTTAGATGTTATTGAACGGTACGAGTTTTGCTACTTTGCTTGAATGCTTGAATTTTTTCACTTAGAATTTTCTCTTACGTTGTGACCATAGCCTATGATTAAGCGGCTCTCACCATAATGTGGACAGTCAAAAGTTCCCTGGTTTAATTAGATCATGTCAACTAGTCTCTCTGAAAGGTATCCTAAAACCAAGTCTCTGTCCTTAAAGCCCCCAAAATTTGCACGGAAATAGGTCCATCGTTTTTACTAAAAAAAGAGGTCCCACGATTTTCCTATTTATATTATCTAAATTTAGAAAGTTTATTACTATAATTGGAAAGCGTTGACTTTTTTCTGCTCACTGTGAGCAAATTTTCTGCTCACCGCTCACCGCTCGCGTCCCACCGCTCACACGGTAGCGTCGTTGCCGCTCACTGCTCATTGCTCACCGCTCACACGATAGCTTCGTCTGAGTGGCTCCCGGGACTGCAAAGCTTTGAATAGGCATAACTTCCTCAATATTTGACCAAATAGGGCAAATGAGGAATCCATCTGCATCTACGTGAAACGTAAATGACGATGGAGTGGTCGATTGTTAGGATCAGATATTATATGAAGAAGTTATGGGGTTCTGAAGCTGCTGGGGGCTTCAAGTCCCAATGGCTAAAGGAAAATGCCTACTTGGCTCCAAGTGTTGGGAGAGAGACAAAAGATTATTTGACGGTGGGGTAGGGGCCCTGCCTAGAATCCTAGAGGCTTATATGGGTGAGGTGGTGTGGCCGAACCCACCCGAGGCCGAACGGCATGGCCTCCACGGGCATTGGCCCAACGTGGGGGCATAATTGCCTAGTATGGGTCGGGTTGTTGTAGTGTTGCTCCGGCAACACGATGATCAACATAAAATTGGACTTCCATGGATGGAAGTCCACATCTAAGAATTGGTTACCAATTAAGAGTTGAGTCCCAAAAGAGCAAAGTAGTAGGGTTGGGTCCCCCCCTATGAAGGTCCGCCATATGGGGAGCTAACCATTCGCATGGCGGAATGCGAAGAGTTAGCGCTCGTGACCCTTGCTAGAGTTGAAAATTGACCAAGTGACTTAGGGGAAGCTAGCAAGGGTTGTGACATGTGGTATGAGAGCAGGGTTCCATTCTTTGAGCTAGCAGTTTGAGCAAGAGATGGCTATCAAACATGCGGGTTATGATTGTGAACCCGAGGCTTCTAAAAGGTTGTAATGCTCAAATTGGAATAAGGATGATGTCCAAGTGGATTTTGACCCCGCCATTGATTCTAATGAAAATGGTGGAGATGACGGTGGATATGATGACGGAATGGAGGAGTGCCTTGAAAAGGCTCTCACAAACCTCAAAGAGAACTTGGGGGCTAGATTACCGAATGCACCCAAGAGTTTGGAAAGTGGTGATGTTGGATTGAAATTCCAACTCAAAATACTTGAGTTCATGGAATTAATGGATTTAGAACTCAAGTGTGGCAAGCATGAGAGGGGCCAATAAGATAAAGATGGTCAAGCTCCTCATGATGCAAGGTGCTAGGCCTTCTTCTTCAACAAAGAGGTTGGCCAAAGTAAACATGCAAAGTAGTTTGTCGAGGTTTGGCAAGGCAAATAAAATGAAAGAATTTGTGTTGAAAATGGACAACTAGTATGGCGTCCAAAGGCCCGAGGAGGCCAATAAGGTTTCCAAAGTGGTTGCCTTTTTAAAACTTTATGCACTTGAGTGGTGGACTACCAAGAAAATGCAAGAGCCCGAAGTGATGGCTAACTTGACTTGGGTTGGCTTCAAGGAGTTGTTTGTTGTGAGGTTCATGCCGGAGCACCAAGAATTGCATGAAGGAATGAACTTGGTGGAAATGAGATACACGGGGTCTCTTAAGGCCTATGTGTATAATTTTAATGCCTAAGAGGGATGATTTCTCTAAAAAATGCATTTTCTTAGGTGAGGTAGCAAAAATGGGTGGTGGACACCTTGTTCAAGTTTCCGAAGTTTTTCAAGGAGGTGGCAAGGAATATCAAGAATGCCGAGAGCATTCAAGTCGATGGACCCAAAATTAAGTGGGGTGGCACTTCACAACAAAGTGGCTTGAGCCAAAATATGTCCCAAGGTAAAGAGCGCAAGAAGTTGGGCCATCAAACCAACACAAAGGGCAAACCAAAGGTACAACTTCCAACAAGGGTGGCACCCAAGGAAGAAAACCACGCAATGTTGGAAACAAAGAAGGTTGCTTTGTGGTACCAAGGCAAACCATATTTGTGCCGCGGATGGAATGTGAGAAGTTGGCTTTGTGGTATCAAAGTAAATCATGTTTGTGCCGCGGATGGAATAGTAGAAAGTGGTACAGTCAGGACTCTATAAATGTTACAGGTCGGGAGTAGCAAAAAAATAATATATATAGAATTATAATAAGTAACACTTATAGAATTCATACCAATGATTAATAACATTTATAGAAATAACACTTAAAATATCCAAAAATGAAAAACATAACGTTTCATAAAAATAAAAATAAAAGTACAAATGATAATACATAATTCAATTAAACTAATTGAAAGAAATAATCTATATAGTAGTAACTTGACGAGATTCTTCCAACTAAACTAACCAAAAGAAAGAGTCTATAATAGTATGACGAAAAACTTCCAAATCATGAGATGAAACTTGCTTCTGGAGTCCTTAAATGCTCTTGATGTGTGATAGGGCATCATTTGGTCTTTGTTCAAGGTATTTCTTCAAAATCCCTAGAGAATGCTCAGCAACATTCAATCCTATAATTTCTTCTACCACATCAACCATAACCTCATCAACATCAATTTCTTGATGTTCTGAGGAATACATATCCAAAAACTCCTCATCAGTAGGTTCATAGGGGTTGTTTAAATCAAACTCCATCTCATAATTGAGGTATTCATGAGCATTCATCATGTCACCCACCTCACTATCAGATGAGAACAACGTCAATTGATGAAGTAGAGTAGCAACTTCATCAACCTCTACCAAACACCTAGCTTCCTCTATCTCCCTCTCAATAGAGATCGAAAGAACACCTGTGTGTGTGGTACTTTTGGGCCACCCCCTTTTGAGAGAGCCTAAAAGTATCACACAAGCCCTTCGGTGAGGGTGGCTTGCATTTGCAGGTGCCCAAGCCGAAGCCGGATGATAGGTGTATAACGTGGGTACTTAGATTTTTAAGGGAAATTAAATATGCGTCGTAGTACCTCCGGAGGTTGTACCTTTGTTTTTATTAGTGTGGCTCTAAACTCCACTAACCAAGTTCATATCTAGTTCTAACCTTAACCTACAATCTATTCTACGCGCAGACGCACCAGCCTTGAAACCAAGGCAATCCTAATTTGTGAATTGGGATGGTTTTGATACACACCAACCGGGTGTGACTCATTGTTAAATATCACCCTCTTCACTTTCCACCGGTACCACCCTACTTCCGGTAGTACCTTACCGGTATGCGAATCGGCTTAGTCCAGTATTCCTTACCGGCATCCTAAGGTCTCGCCTACTACCGTTTTTTATGTTGGAAGTCTCATTCCATACAACCTTGTTTTCTCCCTACCTCTCTGGGGGTATGCCACTCTTACACTGCCCTTACTGGTGGTACACCCCATATGCCAGTCGAGTCGACCAGTATCCCTACCGGGTTTTCTACCGAGTTTCCGGGGGATCTACCGAGTTCTCTACCGGGTTCTTAACCGGGTTTCTTGGGGATCTACCGGGTTCTCTACCGGGTTCTCAACCGGGCTTCCTGGGGATCTACCGGGTTCTCTACCGGGTTCTCAACCGGGTTTCCTGGGGATCTACCGAGTCTGACCGTACTACCTCAATAATGTGGTTAGCACGAGTTCTAACTTCCTACCATGAGGTTCCCCCCTACCCCCTTTATTTACCGGGTTAACCGGTTTTTATACCCGTATTACTGTTAGAGTATTACTTGACATATTACTGGGGTGGATTATACACCCTACCGAACTCTTCATTAGTACTCCTAAACTATTGCTCTCTTATACTACCACTCTCAGAGCCAGTGCACAATCTATTCTTCTACCAGTACTCAACACCTTTAGTAGCAGGACTCGGCTAAGATAATACCATTCATCTCATTCCGTGTATACATTCTGGTACTACCGTCTTACAAAGACTTCTCTGAATGATTCCCCAACCATGCCTTAGCTACTTGTAAACAACTCTTTTGTCAACATAAGTAGTCCATTACCAACTTCCATTTTCATACAACCAACATTTACCAGAGGTAAGGCAACTACCAATATAAGATAACCACAAGTTCCTTACATCAGATTCAACCAGTATCTTATTCCAAAGCAACCCAACACTCTATTGATATAAATCCTAATACACATTTCTAAGAATGAGAGAGAGAGAGAGAAAGACGACTCTCTTCCTTGAGTACCTTCTCCTCATCTCTTCCTATCAATACTAACCACTCACTGGATTACCCTATTCACTACTATCCATTCCTTATCTGCAACTACGGCTCAATCTTATCCCTAATTGTTATTTCTGATACTACTACCAAAAGTAACTTAAAAACCACTTCAACCTGATATTGCTAAAAGTTACTGTCTACTACTCTCCTTTAACATTGCCCCCCTTCTAATTTAAATTCCGCCCTCGGAATTTCTAAGTCCTTGCTATCGGTAACCTAATGCCCATGCTGGTGAGACCGGCTTCAAGGTGCTCCTGAGGACTCGGCAGTCCGCTCAGCTTGTGGGATTGGCGACGTTCCCTGATTCATTATTGGAAATACGGCAGGTCCCCTTCCATAATGTGACGGTGACCCTTGTCGAGGCCCCGGCATCCCCGATCGTGATCGTGACGTCCTGTCACCTACCGGAGGTCGAAGTGCCGGGTCTTCTTCCGGATCGAGTGAATTGTCTCCTTCAGTTACTGCTACCGGACTCCGTTGTCGCTCTTGGCTCCTACCTTGAGAGGGTGGTCTTGGGCTTCTGGGCTGGCTGGGGCTTCATGGCTCCTCTGTGGGTCGAGAAGGAGGAGATCTTGTCTTGCTCCGACTACGACGATCTGCTCTAGAAGAATGAGGAGAGCTCCTCGGTTGACTTCGACTTCTGCTTCGAGGTCGAACCGGTGGTGAGGAAAGTGTAGGATCGGGTTGGGCGGGCGGTGCGGAATTTGATGGGCCAGCTCCGTCACCTGCTACTTCGTCATCTAACTCTTCCTGATCTGAAAGAGGTGCTTCGGGCATTTCGAACTCCGGAAATGCTAAGCGGTACTCTCTCAGCTGACGAATATACTCCGCTTCATCCCTTCTAAAGGAGTCCAAAAGCTCTCGGTAGATTTCAGTATAACTATCCTCAATCTCACGAGCTTTCTTCTTCCTTTCTCCACTCATTTCTACCGCTAATTGCCTTGCCAACAAAGTAGTATAATTTTGAACTACTTCGTGAAATTCCTCTAAGCGGTTTTTACACAATACCCTCACGCTCTCCATTTCCTCTAACCGCCTAATCCTAGCCCGTAGACAGTCCATCTCCCATTGCATCTCGAACCGGGTCTGCCCTTCCGCTGGCGATTTCGAACGTCGTCTCGCGCTTGCTCGTAATTCTTCCTCCAGCTCCGCGATACGTGCTCGAAATCCTTCGGTATGGCCCACCGCTTCAGCCAATGCAGCTTCCCTCTCCATCAATCGAGTGTTCAGCAGTTGAATTGTCCGCTGCTGGTTCTGATTTGCGGTTTCGAGGTTGCCCAATTGAGCCTCCCGGGTTGCAGCTTGCTGATTCGCCGCCTGCAACGCTGTTTGGAAACTTTCTGCTTGCGACCGCCAATACTCCTTCTCCCTTTCCACCGCCAACCTTGCCGCTTCTGCAAGGTCTGCCTCCCTATGTAACGCAGCCATTTGTCCTACCAGCGTCCTCCTCTCCGCTTCTCGTGCATTGATATCTCTTTTGAGCTACTCTTCGGATCCTCGAACTTGTCCCAGCAACCTATCTCGATGGGCCAATTGTTGCTGCAGCTTCACGATCTCCTTATTCATCCCTGCCATATCCCGATCAGCCTTCTTCTTGATGTCTCGGCAGGCATTGTCGATTGCTTCCTTCTGATTGTTGCGGAAGCGATCCCGAGCTTCTTCGGCCGACATTCTTAGGGCTGTCTCCAATTCCATCTTCTCCCTAAGTTCCCTTGTGGCCGTGCTCACATTTTGGACCACCTTCTGATACTTGTTTAACGACCCTAAGACCTTGTCCAATTGTTCTAGGGCTGCTTCCGATATCAACTCGCTTGGTGGCTCCAAATGGAATGCTGCTCTATTCAATCCCGGTGATTCGAATAGCGGTTTCTTCGTCCCCGAAGGTGGTGTCTTGTGAACCACCATTTGCTTCCCCTTCCCCGGGCTTTCTTTCACCGGAGTGGTTGAGGGTGGCATCTGTGCGATGGGGGCGGGACTTGCTTTCTTCTTCTTCCTCTATCCTCTCGAACTCTCGCCATCGTTCGTCTTCCTCTTCCCCCGTAATGCTTCCCAGGCAGCTGCTCTCCTTCTCTGTTTCTCGCCTTCCAATTCCTCCTCCGTTTCTTCATCCTCGTCTACCGGTCCTTCCGTGGCCTAGATTGCTCTCGAACTCTACCCTGGCCCACTGATTGACAAGGGTGGTTGCGAAATGGTAACCGGAAACCATTTCCGTAGGAGAACATCAATCACCTGTGCGGCCACCAAAATGGGTTGTCCCGTTTCCGCTCCTGACCTAACTCTCACCGGTGTGCACAACCTTTCTAGTTCCTTCACTAAATTCCGGTAGAGAATCGCCGCCCAATTGAATTCCCTACCCATCCCTTCTGCTAAACACATGCACTTTACTAAATTATGAGCTGCATATGTGAGCTTCTTCTTGAATACTATTGCCTGCAAAATAGCGTAGATCCTCGGAATGTAAGGTCCCGCGAACTTGATAACTGACCATCCCTCCCTGGTCAGTGAGTTTGCTCCCGAAATGTGCGATACCTGTTCGCCCCATTCATCTGCTGCAAACCCTGGAATCTGCGTGCTGCTAAAATTGTGCGGTAATCCCAAAAATTCTACTATCAACTCCTGGTTGATCGTGATTATCTTCCCCTTCACTATTGACTTAATGGATTTCGTATCGAACGATAAGTCTAATCCTTTAATGAAATCTATAACCAAATCCCTCCTCAGGTTTCCCCACCTAATATGTTTGAACCCATCTAATCCTACCTTCTTGGCCCACTCATCCTCCTCTGCCATCGCTGCCCACTGATAGAACTTCCGCATCGCCCTCATCTCGAACTCCTCATGAATGACGTAATTCTTCGGCGTTGCTGGCCTTATCATCTGTAGTGGTTGTGGCAGTGTGTTGGTTTGCCTCTGCGGCCTTCTCAACCGCCTATCCAATACCACTTCTTCTTCGCTCTGCTCACTTCCGCTGACTACAATTCTCTCATCCTCTCCTGCCATTTTTCTTGCTGCTTCTGTTGCTAAAATCTGAAGGTTTGAATGGCGTTTGAAATTTTTGCAGCGCTTCGCCCTCTCCTTACACTTCTTGCGTTGTGTGCTTGCAAAAACGAACGGTTTAAATAGATCGTCTGAGGGTCTATCCCCCTCATATCTCGTCATAACTGCCGTGATAATAAGACAACTAATTGGCGTCGCTTCAACAAAATTAGTTCCGCCGCCGTTGTGGGTTGCCTCTTCATATTCCGTGCTATTATGACGGCTATAATTTTTTAGGCTTCTGACGTGTATATTATCTATTTTTTCTTGCCTATCACCCATATTGGCCACGTCTGGGAAGCCGTCTTTGTTATGATTGTTACCCCCACTACCTCTTGCTAGGTCTAGGATAACGGTGTCGTCATCATTGCTACCCCTACTACCTCTTTCTAGGTCCAGGGTAACCGTGTCGAGGTTAATTTTGCTACTGGTTTTGCTACTGGTTTCACATAGATTACCGGTACCCCCTTTGTCTACCGGGTATTGCTCATCCACTCCGTTGGATGATGTCTCCAAGACCCGATAGGGTTTCAGTTTGTTAATGTTTACCAGTACCGGTTTAGGGTCAAAAGTCTCTTCATTCACCAGTAGTACAATGTTATTTGGTAAGACATACTGCACATGAAATTGACCATGCCATCGTTGTTTAAACTTACTTGGATGGTCCTTCGCGCCTTTGGGGAACCACAGGACTCTATCTCCGAGTTGAAATTGTTTAGGCCGGTAGTGATCCTGACTCCAAAGTGCTCGCTCCCACTGTCGATGAGTCTGAGTGTGTCGAGCTTGTTCTCTTTATTCGTCCAGCAGTTCCAATTGTCGGTGCCTTGCTTGTATTATTCGCGCTGGTTGTTCCTCCCGATTTCGGTCCACTGTAGGCAGAATGTACTCGGTAGGCATTAACGAAGTCATCCCATAAACCAGCTGAAAGGGCGAGAAACCGGTAGCTACCTTGAAAGAAGTTCGGTATGCAAACAGTACCGTGGACAAGTGTTCGTCCCAGTCGCTGCAAAGGTCACTAATAAGTTTAGTGAGCAATGTGCCAATAAACTTGTTGGAAGATTCTGCTTGTCCATTACCTTGAGGATAATAAGTTGTGGATGTACGGTGTTTTATCAGGTAATGGTCCGTGAGGTACTGAATTGCCTCGTTGATGAAATGAGTCCCTTGATCACTTACCAGATACAGAGGACACCAAAACGGGTCAGAATGTTTTCGTATATGAAGCGGGCGGTGACCACCGCCATGTTTGTTCGTAATGCCTTGGCCTCAACCCACTTGGTTGCGTAATCTGTTGCTACCAGGATATACTTATTGCCGGTATATCTTCCTACCGGTTTAATTGGTCCCACAAAATCCAAACCCCATTTCATGAATGGTTCAACTGGCAAGTTTGTAATTAACTGGGCCATTGATCAAGTATTCAGGCCTCCTGTTTTTTGACATTCGTCACAGCTACAGCAATACTCAATAGTATCTTTGTGCAATGTAGGCCACCAATAGAAGGCATCCAAAATTTTGCATATCGAGATGTGGGATGCCAAATGTCCGCCACCTACCCCCTTGTGTAGCAGTTCCAGTACGGCTCTAGCCTCACTTGGATCAAGGACTCGTCTTGGTATCAGTTCTTGCCCTTGCTTAAACAAAACCCCGTCCTTCATAAAGAAACGGAAACTTTGAAGTGTTAATCGACACTTTTGCTCTTCTGATAAATGAGCTGGGTACTCTCTGGTAGCTAAGTACGTTCTTAGATCTGTGTCCCATGGAATGGATATCGTGAAAAGTGTGGCATCCGTAGGTTGATCCGGAACGCCTATTGGAGGTTCAGACTTTGCTAAGCGTGTTAAACCGTCAGCTACCATGTGGGTTCTACAGGGTTTGTATGCAACCGTAAAGTCATACTCTAGAAAAAGAAGTAACCATCTAGCAATTCGTCCTGAAACCTGTGGTTTGTTGATAAGGTGTACCAAGGCCATGTGGTCTACATAAAATACAAACTTGTTTGCCAGTAGGTAATGGCAAAATTTATGCAACGCATAAACCATAGCTAAAGCTTCCCTCTCGGTAGTTGTGCAGTTTCGTTCTGCCTTATTCAACAGTCTAGAGGCGTAAGCTATGGGCTGATCACATTTTCCACTAACATTTTGTGCTAGCATAGCTCCTACTACTAAATTAGAAGCATCCGTATGAACGTGAAACTCTAATTCCCAATGCGGTACGATTAGTATTGGGGCATTGACATACCGGGATTTGATGTGATCGAAAGTCGTCTGACATTCTTCGGTCCACTTGAACTCTTTGGCCTGCCGCATCAGCTTGGTAATTGGAGCCATGATGAACGCAAAGTTCTTGATGAAGCAACGGTAGAATTGAGCAATTCCGTTAAAAACTTGAATATCATGAGGATTTTAGGTGCTAGCATCGATACTAATGCTTCCACCTTCTTTGGATCGGGCATTTTTCCTTCCTTCGAGACGATGTACCCCAACACAATACCAGAGAATACAAAAAATAAACTTTTCTCCGGATTGAGGCTGATACTTGACTGTCGACATGCTTCGAAACATTGCCTCAGTTTCTCCAAATGGGAATCCATGTCGTTATAGATGCTGAAGTCGTCTAAGAATATTTTCATGAATTTGTTGAAAAATTCTTTGAAGACGGTGTCCACATCGCGTTGGTATGTTGACGGTGCTCCAGTTAAGCCAAATGGCATATTGATCCACGAAAAGGCTCCCCATTCGGTTATGAACGCTGTATGGCGACGATCTTGCTTCCTGATTTTGATCTGGTAGTATCCTGAGTATCCATCGCAAATGGAAATTGCATCGTATCCAACTACCTGGTCCAAAATTTCGTCGGTAAACGGAAGAGGATAAGGATCCTTCTTAGTCGCGGCATTCAATTTCCGGAAATCAACACATATTCGTAGTTTTCCATTCTTCTTTGGAACTACCACAATGGGGGACAACCACGTGGCTTCCTTTATTGGCTCAATGAATCTTGCTGCCAGTAGTTTGTCAATGTCCTGTTTGACTATGGCTGCATAGTTGGGGTTCATTCTGTAGCGTGCTTGATGAGCTGGTGGCATCGAGGTATCCAACTCGATCCTATGTTCTGCAATGTAAGATGGAATGCCTTTGAGCTCCTGATAAGACCATGCAAAAACGTCCTCGAATTCTCTTAATAATTCTTCAGCTTCTTTTGCGTACCTTGGTTCCAGAGCTGCATTCAACTTGACACACTTGGGTTCTTCTTTGGTTTCTAAGTTGATTTGTCGAATTTGCTCTGTTTCCGGTAACGTCCAGCCTGCAATCTTCATGTTTTTAACCTTTTCGTGTACTGGTGTATCATCCACAACAATGTCCCCTAGTATTGGTTGTGAAAAATGACTTGGGTAGTCTTGCGATGAGTCCTGATCCAGTAAGCAGGGTAGAGTAACCGTGCCAATCGAAAACAATTGGGGTTCGGTTTCAAACAAGGTATCTTTTTCCTCGTCCATCACCCCTTCCTAGAAGTCATAGCAAATGAGCACTTCCGTTTAAGCATAAAAATGCAATAATTTTTACATGTTGTCTTTTATTTTACAGGGTAGTGTATTTAAGTACAACAGGGCTGACGCTATTCGACAACGGAAGGTCATAAGCGATGTCATGATTGATATCATCAAGGCTGGAATGCGGAAGGATTCAGATTGGATTGTGAAGGCTGACATGCGTGAAAAACAAGATCATTATACAAGTGCAGGGCAATACGCTAGTCAACGCAACAATAAGTCGTTAAAACACGGCAAGAAATAATGTAATACAATATAATATGTAAAAAAATTCGCAAATATATATTTAACTCGTGTCATTCGTAGTCTGGTGACTCACAAAATATAACATTTCACATAATACAAGGCATTTCTTTCAATTGGTTGGTCTTGCTGAAATTTTGCCATTATGTCATGTATTAAAGCAAAAGTATTGTCATGCAATTTTCATTTTTATTTTCTAATAATCATGATGTGATTACATCGTTGTGTCATTCAGTCATAATGTCATTCAAATTTTCAATTATGTAGTCATACATTTTGGTACAGATTTGGTCAATCGCGTTTGTGGTCATGCGAATCCCTAGTCATTTGCATATTTATACTATAGTCGACTGGGTCTATAAATCAGTTAGTCATGTATTATATTCAATCAATTTTGTAATCATGTTGTGATTATAACATATTGTCATTTGGTCATGATGACATTCAAATGGTTATTATGTCATTTAATATTTGGGCACTTAGTCATTCAATCTTGTAATATATAGTTACTCATCTATATAGCCGTGTAATATGTCATTCATTAAAAAAATTGTTGTAAATACAATAGTCTTATATAAGTCTTTGGACATAGTTGGTGTTGATGAATATTCGTGTAGACGTTATAAACACATGTGATATTGCGGTCAGGTGTAACGAAGAGCTAAATGCCTTTTACTCTTAATGGAAAAAAATGACAACAATAAAGACATATTTTCTATATGAAATACGTGATTAACAACATGAAAGATATAATGGTCATTACATGTACAAGGTATGTTGACGGATTATATGCTTGAATATGAAATGTGTTACTATTATGAATAAATATGTAGATTCATTGTAGATCTTCCCTAGAAGTCATAATGTAAGAACATAGATATGGAAATGACATAAATAAAAAACATACAATTGTAAATGACACAAATGTTTAAGTTTATGTTTTTTTCTTATTAGGATGCAGGGTCTCGAGGAAGCTTCGATGGCGCTTGAGAGAGTTGTCACCGCCTCTCTCCAGGAACGATGATGTGGTGGGTGTAGCTTGTGACATGATGACGCCACGCGCAATGAGCTTCTTCTGCTTGCCTCGAATGTGCTTCAAGTCAGCGAGCAAGTATGAGTGAAGTGCAAGGTAAGTTTTCACGTCGCTTGTCAGTGATGTGTATACACTGTGAAGTGTTATTTGCGGTGGAACCTAGGAACCCCGTGGGTTTTCTTGTGGGTGTTCAATTGGGTTGGAAACATCGCCCAGTGACATAGGGGAGACCATACTCAAAAAATCTTGTGATTCTATAAAAGTGAGATGGTCATATCCACCAATGTTTTCAGCATGTAGATCCACAATTTCATGAGATTTATTGTCATTCGTTATACTGGCAGGTTTTTTGTGGTGTTCATTGCGTCGCCGGGCCTGTGAGAGCATGGAATAACATTGGGCCATGGAAGTGCCACGATCAACACCGTGTAGTGTGTCGGCCTTCCTAACTATAACACCGTCTTCGATGTCGGGGTGGAGCATCTTGAACATCTTCACCGTATGCTTGCATATCATGCCTTCACGTGCGACGGGACAATCACATTATGCCCACTCAGAGTCAGGTGAGTGTATCGTCCACACCTTAGGACTGTTATTCACTAATCCAACGTATGCCTTGTCTTCGTCCATGCAAATCATAACATTTGCATTAAGAATTGTCGATGCACGTATAATAGCACAACAAACAATGCCCTCATGTTTTTTGTTCCTTACAAACCCATAAGCCTTGCATTGGACTCCGTACCAATAATGTATAAGCACATCACCAGTGAGATGATAGATTAGCCAATCCATGCGCCTTCCAATGAATCGTTCTTTTGTAGAACTGAGAATGTTTTTGAGGTTCGAGTGGTACGACTCAATGGCGGTGTTTGTGTTTTGGCCAGCATGAGATATCTTCCCCGCACCCATTGACCACATTGATGCCTTTGCTCTCCATGTGTCATTCATGTACTTCATGAATGCAACTGATTGTGGCCTTGTGTTTGTAATCTTATCCAGTTGCCAAAAATCCCAATCAACTGGGTCATCGTGGATGTCACTCCCTTTTCCGTACATGATATCCCCAACCATCTGAAGAACCGTGGCACGTTCTCCAACCGTGGATATTTTTTTTACAGCGTTCTCCGCCCAAGCTTTCCGAACATGCCAAAGACACAGGAAGATCTTAACATCTGGCCACACAAGCCTGCATGTGCAAGAAACAATAAGAACCCAACGCATGAATGATATATTGGACAACATGACCAACATATGGGAAAAATGAGTATTGACCTAATGTATTGATTTTAGCCTGCGCGTTATCCACTATAACAGATGAAGGACACCAATTCATTTTGAATCTCGTAACTTTGTCATGTAGCGATCGAAGGACTGGTATAAGGTCATGCTCTCGCATACGGGAGATTGCAAAAAAAACAATAGGTATGTCATTCCTCCAATCGTCAAATACCATAACCGTGTATAGTGGGTACTGTCACAAACAAGTAGTTCACCTAAAGAATAAGACAATCATTGGAAAAAAAATATTCACAAATGGAATGACATGCATGACATTCAATAACAAGCATGTAACGAAACCCTAATCACAGACTATGTCGCACCCGTGTTTGTCTAGTCCCAAAAGTTGCGTCAATGGAGAATGCACTATTCTGACCAAACTTGGCCATCATTTCGAGCTGCCACTCCGTTTGGATGCCAAGAGTGAAGGGCGCGTCATCTTGAGTGGAGTAATTCAAGTCCATCAATGAATGTTCTTGGTAGAAAAACACATTGTCGGGATGGTCTAGCATCCACATACGGACACTGATTAGGTTGGAAGGGTCTTTCATCCTTAGCTCCTCTGCACGCTTACAACAAATGTTCCTAACATCTGATGGCAATAGGAACGCATCACGTGTGATAGTGCCGTTAGCACTCGCCAAATTCCTGACCTATTTGGTGTGTTGTTGCATTATTTGTGCAGGTGATAGCCCAAAGGCATGCATTTGGACTATTTTGTGTTTCATGTCTTCCAAGATGCTAGCACCTAACGTGTACCAGAATCCATTGACCATTGATCCATGGCAGTCTTCACCACGTGAATTCAGGTGCATTGTATACCTGTAAACCAACATGCACAAGGAGGGATCAAGATAAGGTTTTTTTGCGACAAAACACCATTGGCATCCTCTCTTAATGGAGCCACCAACAATATTTTTTCCAATGCGTTTAACCTTGGCAACGGTTGCTTTGTTTACCGGGAACGAGTCATACTCAAGTATGATTTTTTTTTTTTTTTTTTTGATCTTGAATTTTTGTTTCCTTTGTTTTTGTGTAGATTTGAGAAGGGTTTGCATGTCATTTGGCACAACATGAAACTTGTCCTCTGGTCCAAAATTACATCGGTATCTGGTATTCACATAGACCAAACAGTGAATGGTGGGTCTTGAACCTTGAATGACATAGATGGACATGTAATTCCTTATGAACAACACATGAACGCCAATGAAAGACATGTGAAAATAGTTGGATCAATGAATCGTAGTCAAAAAATGGTGCAGGAGAATGATGAGTGGAGTGAATCACTAACAATGAAGGATTGAGGGTTGTAAATCGAACTTTACTACAAGAGCTGGACTGTGTGCACAGGGTGATCTTAGTGAGTTAGGTAGGTTTTACCTAACAACCTCAACATTGAATCTGCGTGGGTAGAGAGGATGATGTTGCTCACTAGAGATGAAATCATCCAACCTTTCCCATAAAATCACAGCCAATTTTGAACCTTTGTGTAAACCATTCCAAATAGTGACATGGTCTGTCCACACTAAATCCTCCATTTTAAACTCACCAATAGGAGGGTTCTGAACTCTATCTCTCAGTGCCAAAATAATGTCCACTTGTTGTGCCCGGAATGCCATTGGGTCAGTAAGTTCCAAGTCATCCATTGGTATAGGCAATCCTCCATTGGGAGAAGGTTGCGAGCTTGAAGCCATTGTTACTTCTAAACTAATTGATGTGCAACCCTAAAATCCTAAACCATACACCTCAACAACATATGTGCATATCCAATTTGCAATCAACCAGCTGCGCCTATCACTATTGTGTGTGTTGATAGATGGTGTTGCAACACTTACTACGGTGACATTCGCCCAACAACAGTGTGTGCATAGACCAGGAGGATCACAGCACAAAACTACGGAGCCCTAGACACAAAAATGACAAATAAGCATCTGGTGTAACCTAACTCTTAGATCTGAAATCCCAGATCCAAAAATTGTGGCATTACACACTACATGTCCTGAATGACATGATTGTGAATGACATGCGCGTCATGTCCATGGCAGTTGCATGTGTAACCCTAATTCCCATATCTCAGATCCCAAATCCGAAAATTGCGGCATTGTGCACTACATGTCCTGAATGACGTGAATGTGAATGACATGCATGTCATGTCCATTGCAGGTGTTTGTGTTATGCATCGTTTGAGTGTTGTTCGCGATGGACGGAACAGTGACAGCGACGTCATTCGATGATGTCAGCGGTGACGGGGGGCGGGCAGGCTGTTTTTTGGTCTGACCTGCCCCCTAGAAGTTCGTGTGGGGAACTTTAGCATCCCCCGTCAAGAAGCTAGGCCGATTCAATAAATCTAGCATAATCCAACAGATCTAACATAATCTTGCATAGAGACGTTTAGATTTCCACATAATCCAATGGATCTAGTTCGCTAAAAAATCATACTTTATTTTAAAAGGTTTTTTAGTGAACTATGACATTGGCCCCGAGGCCAAGAATTGGTCCTCCATTTTGGGTGCACCTAATTCAACGAGCTCGGACCGTGTCATACAATACATTTTTTAATTTAAAAAATCATACCACCAAATTAACCCGGCCTCTAGGTGTAAAGGGGTTGAAACCAATTTGAGCTTTTTGGCCAATCACAAGTGAGGATTTCAAGCCTCTTACACAACGAATTGGCCCGGCCTCTGGGTGTAAAGCGGCCCTAAGGGCCGCTTTATACTTGGGGTCGGATTGAGGGCCAACCGGAATTCTCAAAATTTGGGCC
Source organism: Polytrichum formosum (assembly GCA_964035585.1). Taxonomy (NCBI): domain Eukaryota; kingdom Viridiplantae; phylum Streptophyta; class Polytrichopsida; order Polytrichales; family Polytrichaceae; genus Polytrichum; species Polytrichum formosum. Next base: position 10,739,065 of record OZ037938.1, on the reverse strand, counting down.
AATAGGATCGCTCGATTTCATCAAATCAGGCCCAAGGGCTTTATACTCATTCATCCCATGTGGCGTCCTAGGTGGCACAATTTTGGCGCCAAACCATCGGGCCCTAGAGAAGAGTTCGGGACGAGTTTTACCTCGGCCCGAACTCTCATCTAGGGCCGGATTGGGCTCTTCCATTGGATTGAGGTCATCTCGATCGTCAATCTTTAGGGGGTAAGTTATTTTCCTCCCCTCTCCTCTCCACTCCTCTAATAACACAACAATTAAAATGTTAATCACACACTTAAGATAAAATGAAACACTTAAGCATTTAATCAAGCACATGGTATGGCTTAGGCTATGGGCTACTCTAATAAGGCAACAATTAGTATAAGTATGTTAGCATTAGGCTAATAACACAAAATTTAAGGCGTTAATCATACACTTAAGATAAAGATGAAACATTTAAATCGTTAATAAAAAATTTGGCATGCATTAGGCAGTGGGTTAGTCCAATAACACAATAATTAGCACAAATATGATAGCATTATGTTAATAACACAACAAGTAGGGTGCTAATCACATACTTAAGATAAAATGAAACATTTAAACATTTAGTCTAGCATATGGTATGGCTTAAGCTACGGGTAGGTCTAATAAAGCAAAAATTAGTACAAATATGGTAGCAATAGGCTAATAACACAACAATTAAGGTGTTAATCACACACTTAGGATAAAAATGAAACATTTAAGCATTTAATCAAGCATATGATATAGATTAGGCTATGGGTTATATTAATAAGGCAACAATTAGTATAAATATGGTAGCATTAGGCTAATGATACAACAATTAAGGTGCTAATTATATATTTAAGACAAAAATGAAACATGGAAGTTGTTAATCAAGAATTTGGTGTGCCCCTAAACCGCACCCATCGGTTGATCCATTAAACATGGTAGATAAAATCATAGGAGCATTTTGACACCGGAATTAGATTCAAAGGGCTCGATATAGTCTATTGGGACCCTAATCACAAACCTATAGAGGTCACCCCCAAAGTAAATGTCGTATAACTAATGCTCAAGAGCACCGGGCATTGACCACGGTAAGTTTTATGAAACTTAACCCTCAAGACCATCGGGCCCTAGAATTGGACCTCACCACTTTACATGTGACAAGGTTGGCCCCAAAAAAAGGTTCATAAACTGAGGCTAGATTGAGGGCTTAATCGGGCTGGTGTTCCAGCCGGCCCCAAGCCGTTTATAAAGCCGCCCTAAGGGGGTCCAAACTGGAGGTTTTTTGGAGGGTTTTCGGTGCCACTTAGGGTTAGTTTCCACGAAGGCCGCTTGCCCACCAGATTCTAGATAATAATGGGTGGGAGGTGTTTGCATGTAGTTAAGCATGAGCCACCAACCAATTATATTATGGCGTTCCCTTAGAGTGTGGAGGTCGTGGACATAGGTCGCTAGATTTCCATGTGTCCACTAAAGCAACTTAACTTACAACTGTCGGTCATCAAAATACTGATTGCAAATCCAAGTACACCAATTTTGTCTAGAACCTCAATATTGATGACCTAAGCGAGGAGGTTAAAAGGTGGGCCCATATTTGAAAAGATGGGAATAGCTAATTGACACACATGAACCCTGCCTCACTAGATTCCTTTTATATGTGGACAAGTTTGTCATTATTTATATTAGAATCGGATGGGCAAAAAACCTACATGGAAATTCACCCTTAGTGCCTAGAGTGTCGTGTACCTCTCCATGAGGAGTGGACGAAACACCATGGACACAAGGGGGACCCCGGAGTGATACCTGGGACTTGTGGCGCCGTTGGTGAGAGGGCCCAAGTGATCCTAGTGTGGGTGAGGGCCCTGGGCATTGCGAACGCCTTCCACCCACGGAGACTATGAGGCACAAGGGTAAAACCATAAGCTATGCATAGCTTATGGCGTGCAAATTTGTGGTGCTTCTGGGCACCCCCTCCAAGGGAATCTAAAAGTACCGCACAAGTCCTTCGGTGAGGGTGGCCTGCCTTAGCAGGTGCACAAGTCGAACCCGAATATTATGATTTTTTAAGAGTGTTTGGATTTGTGGAGGGATTTGATAATTGCGTCGTATCCTTTCAGCAAGTTATGCCTAGATTTTAAGTGCCTAAGGTAATTATCTAAGCTACATTAATTTTCCTAACCTAATGCCTAATCTATCCTAGTCTATGCGTAGACGCACCAGCCTTGGAATCAAAGCAACCTAACCCTAATGAATAAAATAACCTTACCTCTTATCTTGGCCACACCTAATTCCTTACTTCTTATGAATTAAATTCTCTAAATGGGGGGACCTTGATTAAGTCCCACCCTCTCACATTCTTTCTTAGTTTATGGTTGATTACACAAAGTCTATCTTATTAAGTTCATATATTATGGCATCACCACCTACATGTTTGGTGCACGCCCTAACCGGAACCCTTCAAGGCCCTGTGCGGGTCTCTTGAAGGTTAATCGACACTTATACCCTCCGATCTTTGTTGTCGAAGGGGGTAGTATCAATCTTTCTAGTTAAGTTTCCGGTTGGTTTTTGTCCACGGGGGTTGTACAAATTATGTTGATTATTAAATAGTTTAAAACGGTTTGACCATAAAAACTCAACTTGATGGGACCGGATAATAAGGCAACTTGTGTGTTCAACCTGTTGCACAATCTTCAGGGGTTCGGGCCATCACCTCCAACCCTTGGGGCCAACAACATGATAATAGATTCGTGGGCCATTAATCTCACCTTTCCATCAACAACATTCAGAGTGGTCGTATTGGTGATTAATCCGACTTCACCACATACGAAACTTTCTAATAATCAAAGCTACTATCACAAACATACCAAGGGGCCCCAAAAACAATGGAGTTGGGTACCCCTTTGGCAGTCAAGTGGTCAAACCACTTGACCTTACGAGATAGGTGAGTAGATGTAGAATTGCGTATCTTAGTCGCGTTCCTTCCAATTCTAAATAGAAGGCTAGAATTAGTGGCTTACCTCAATGCTTTTTGTTCGATTGGGTTCGATGTCGGCCGAGCCACCACCTCTTCACCTTGCTCCACCTTCCAGACGTTGATTTCGTCTCCGTCTTTGAAGCTAACTTGATTGCGGTTAAACTTCAATTTAGTTTATTATAATCTTAGTCTTATTATAATTAATTCATTTAGTTCACCTTATTAGCTTTCTAGGGACCTAAAATCCACTTAAATCGGATAAGATTTGCAAAAGTTATAAGGTTTGAAAGTACGGAGTTTATTCAATCTATCTTTCAACTTCAAAAATCCATATTTAATTCATTACTTACTCAAATCAAGAGTTTAAATATCTCTAGAGAGCTATTAGAAAAAACTATAAGAAAAAAATATAAAATTTAAAGAGTAAGCCAAAATACATCCACCAACCTCCTTGTAATGCAGTAGTCCACTAGACTTCTCAAATTATGGACTGCACCTTTGAAAATTCATAACTAATTCATAACTCATTCAAATCATATGTTCTAAATAGCCTTGGAAAGCTATTAGGATGGTTTACCAAAGAAAATATGAGATTGGTAAGGTGAGCCAAGATGGGTCCAGCAGTCTCCCTGAAATGAAGCAGTTAACTAGAAACGCTCAAACTATATACCTCACATTTGAAAATTCATAATTAATTCATAACTCATTCAAATCACATGTTCTAAACAACCTTGGAATGAAAAACAAAGTGTTATACTTGAGAAAAATATATATTTTTTGATTGACTTTCTGATAAGGTCAGCAGGTCTGATCCAGTAGCCGCTGCCTAAGTGAACATCCTATTTTTTTGCCTTAACTTTGGAAAATCATAACTAATTACTATCTTAACCAATTTGCAAATGGAAATTGGCTATGGATAGCTATAAAAAATCTCTACAAAGAAAAAATACAAAATCTTGGTTTCATATGTTAACCTAAGCATTCAGACCATAGGTCTACACTGCCTCCATATTTGACTTGCATTCTAACCTACCTTACGGAAGAAGGAAATTGTTGTGTGTTAAAAAATACACATTCTAACTAGGAGAGGGTAGGGAGGAGTTTTTTTCAGGCCTTATTAGTAGAGACATGCAAAATAAAGTTTCTTTCTAACTACATTGAAGTAGGGCTTCGCCAAATTCTAAACTTGAGGAGTTTTCTCTCTAACTATTTAGAAGTAGGCTTCGCCCATCTATTGGAAGAGAAGAGAGATTTGTCTACCTACATTGATCTAGGGTTTTGCCCATCTATCGGAAAAAGAAGAAGGTTTCCAAGGTGGAAGGAGGGGGTTTATAAATCCTTTCACAAAAGGGTTGGAACCCTCCGCCACCGGTTCCATTTTTTGACCCCCTCCCAAAATTTTGGCTCGGGGGTTTTTCTGGTCGAGGTTGTCACCCCGTCGCCAAGGTGGCTCCAACGAGAATCTTTCAAATTTGTTCTAATTTTTTTATAGCAAGTTGGCAAAGGGGCAAGGGGACAAGTGGTCCCTTTGTTATTTTTCTTCAAGTCTTCACACTAATTTTTCTTTCTCATGCTAAGCACCTCCACTCGTCTTGCGTGACTCACATTAACTACTAAACTAACATTTGCTTAGCTAGCTCTACTAATTTAGTCCTCTTAGCTAGTTGTTTTCATTAATTACATTTTTTCCCCGCTAACTAGACTCTTACATAATTAGCTATTTTTCCTAATTTAGCTAATTTCTATCTCTAGTTAGTTTTCATTTTTACTAACTCTATCTAAAATTAGATTTTTTCTCTTCACGAGTGAAGGCCGAAGTCCTCGGTAATTTTCTTTCCCCTTTTTGAACTAAACGCTAAATGGATTAATTTTTTTCCTTAATTTGCTATCAATCCTAAATTTTTATACTAAAATCCTAATTTAAAGTGACCCCACGGAGTGGTGGACCACTCTGGGAGTTCACAAGATTCTATAATGCTCAAGAACGCCTTAATCAAAGGTGTGAGGTAGGAGATTTGGCAATTTGAATGGGGCATTGACCCTTGCTAGCTCCCCTTACATAACTTGGTCATTTTTCCAACTCCAGCAAGGGTCACGAGCGCTAACCCTTTGCATACCGCAATGCGAATGGTTAGCTCCCCATACTGCAAACCTTATTAGTTCATAGGAGGGGGACCAACCCTCCTACTCTTTCATTCGCGACTCACCCCTCAATTAATAACCAATTTTTAAATGTGGACTTCCATCCATAGAAGTCCAATCTCTTGTTGATCATCTTGTTTTTTTGGCATTGTAAATATAAGTTTTCAATTGTAAAAATGTTGGCATTGGTTGTGTGGTTGAGTTTGGTTAATATCCCAACATTTGATTTGTTTCTTTCATACCCATTTGATTTTGTACTATATTACAACTCGATCAAAATTGATCCACCAAGTCTTGTAAAATTGTCAATATTTTACCTGCGCTTAAAGGTTTTTGACCTCATCTCCTACCAATTTGTTTTTTGAGTGCTTCATCTTTGACAAATTTTTCCAAAATTGGCTTCAACTTTTCCTCCTCTTGTCCCAATTGGCAACCCGTTGCAAAATTGAGGTTATTTTTTTGTTGGACTATCAATTGTTTTTATATTATTTTTTTCAAAATTTTCACAACATTTGTGTTTGTCTCCTTAGTAGTTGGATTTGCCTTATTCCAAGTTTATTTCAGTCTAGTTTGAAGCTCTAATTGCTTTGTCAATGTTTTGATATCCTTATTAAGGTCCATTACAATTCATGATACCTATCTTGCAATCTCTAATAACATATCAAAATATATCGCAAATAATGTTCTTCTAGTTTTGGAGACATAAAGATTATTGCCCCTTGATTCTGATGCATTCTATGGAGGTGGTGGTTCAAAAGGTGCGTTTGTTTGTTCATCCTATTTTTGCATTGTGCTTCCCAAACAACGATGCCAGGTGATGTTCTTTGTTTTCTCGCTCAAAGTTGCTTTTGAGTGCAATTCCATACTATCATATACTGCCTTTGAATCCCAATTCGTTTTTTCATCATAATCTTTTGAGTTTGGAGTATCCTCTATAACAATAATATTTTACTAGTACTCAGTTGCAATTTTATCCACTACTAGCGTTTTTTTGGTTCCTTGCAATGTGGGATGTTTGATCTCCCATTCGTCTACATGGTGTGCCCGAAGTTTAATGGGATTGGAATTATGCAAAAACGCCAACAACTCCAGCAACACTTCCTTTGTGATGTTTATTTCTATTCCTTTCATCGTGGACTTGGGATCTATGTTCAATCATTTGATAACTAGGATAGATGAAAGGTGAACTTTTTGATAATTATAATTGATATTTTTACAATGGAAAGCGAGACATCATTTGGAAGCCTATAGATTGCCAAAACATAAATTGTTGATGCAATAAAAAAAGGTAATGGCATATTCCATTTGATAACTGGTGGATGGACCTGATTTTAATGGGGATAAATATTTTGCAAAGTTTGACTATTCGGTGAATAATAAGGCCTAGAATGAGGTCTTGAACCTCCAACACTTGTTTAATAACATTATCCTATCCCCCAAAGTGGTTGAGGTGGTGATTCCTCAACTAGTAGAAATTCATGCTATTTTAATGGTGGGATCTTTTGGCCAAAGGATTGTCCAAAGTGATCACCAACACAATTCACTGGAATTTATTTTTGGAAAAATGGTTAAAAGTGTTGAGCCATGCCAATTGGTATGGGTTCGTGATTTGACTAATGTGAAAAAATGCAAGGAAAGATGAACATCTATATCAAAATATTATGTGGGCTAAAAAATACTCCAAAAATCACCGATATGGAGAAAATTTGGATCCAATCTAGTGTCGAGGCATGTGTTTCAAAAGGCATTCATCCTAGCTTCATCAAGTGTTGGTAGGTCAATATTCTATCCAACGTGGGCTATATAGTGCAATGGATTGTGGGAACTCTTCAAAACATGTTTATTTGAGACAATGTATGGGCCAAAGGACAACGTTATGTTAATGTATGCAACCAAATAGCAATTCCTTGATTAAATTCAAATTTTTAGGGCCAAATTCAGTATCTGATTTGGGTTTTGTTATGATCATGGAGATTTTGCACAAGGTAAATGTGCAACAAATTGATTTTATTTGTACATGACATTAAACTCCATTTGAAATTGGATGGAAGCCTAAATATTAGAGTGTGCGATTGAGGGTGTGCAATGCATTCAGGTAAGAACATTCAATCATTGTGGCATGTAAAAAACAAAGAATTAATTATGAAGAACAAAAATATTTGGGTGGCATCCAAATTGTTTTACATCTAGAATAAGAGACACCTTGATCCAAATGTTTCTTACACCAAGGCCGTAGAATGTTATGCGGTCGGGTTGTTTGCATGATAGCTTTGCAACAATGGTCATTACTCAACATTTTTTGTTGGGGAAGGGCAAAATTTTTGGGGCTTATGCAAGATCTCTTACTCAACAATAGCAATGAAAGATGCCTTAGTTTGGACTATTCAAAATGTTAAATGCAGATGAACTTTGAGAGGTGGGATAAGCCCATAGATTACTAGAGACCCAAAATCAAGGACAATATTAAGGAACTTTGGGTTTTTTTATGTTCATCATGATATTTTTGTTACAATACAATAATTTATGTGTGAATACAAAGAATTGTTTCATATATTATTTATTTATTTATTATGCTTTGCATTAATTCATATGCCCATCCACATACGGAGTAGATTATTTTTTGAACAACCAAATATTGTATCAATTGCTAATGGAAAAAATTGATTAGTGTATCAACATGTGATGAACACAATGAGCTAAAGAAGTTTGATCATTATTATGGCAATTGACAGCTTGGAATTCTTGATTAGGGCCAAGACAATGATGTGCCTACGTGCGGACTCCAAACATTTCATTGTAGTTTATAATTTTGTCTTCATACTTGTCGGATAGCTCAAGGACACTCATTCAATAGAGTTTCATGTGTGGCACATTGAGTTTCATAGTACACCTTGAGGACTAGCTATAATGTTGATTATTATTAGAATTGGGAAGAATGCTCGAATGTGATGGAATATGATTATTGAAATATGTATTATCAATCTCGGGGGGTCATTCCCTCTTGTGTTATGTAACCATGTGCATACAAAGGGTTATTTACCTCTTCATTTGGATTTTAAGAAACCTTTTAAGTAGAAGAAACAACTTCACCAAATATTCAACACCCTATAAGTAATCATAAAAAAAATGTAGATTAATTTCAATGATGCTAAATTACTTATAAAGTTTTGATTTACTCGTTCTATACGAAAACAAACTTAAAACTCCAATATGGCATGGCATATATCCACGTTGTTTTATATTGTTGAAAGGAGAGTATACACATCATAATCCAATCATTCAATTTTCATCCATTTTGCATGTATTGTATGTGAATATACTCATTAAAAAAAATATACCCTTTATTATTTTTGTTATACTATTTTTTTATATGACCAATTCATTTTATGATTTGCATTCTTTTCATTTTTTTGCTCATATGTAAGCTTGTGCATATGTAGCAGTGCTTCCTTCTTTAACACAAATTCTTAAATCCATTGGATATAAATTGCCTGTCACGGTATGCGGCGTCGGTGACCACACCGCACCCAGGGGGATTTCATCCATTTATATTGGGATGGATGAAATCCTCGGAGTTGGGAAGATGCTCCTAGGTGAGGAGCCTCCTCTTTGGCTTGGCATTCTTACCAAGTCAAGCCTTGTGAGTAAATGTGTGGAGAGAGCTTGTGTGAGGTGAAGATTGTATGTTTTTGCAATAAATCTTGAGTTATTTTCCCCTTACTTATACTCTTGGATTCTCCCGTGGTGGAATGAAAGATAACTTGACTTGTTGTGTGCATTTGAAGAGAGAACTAGAGTTTTTATTGGTCTTTGACTCTCTTCCTTCTCATTTGGCAAAAATGCCTCATTTTTCCTGTTTTTTTCTTGAGGTATAACACACAAAGGAGTGCGTGAGCGCAAGGAGCGATGAAGTTCCAGAGTGTTGGAACAAAAAACACTACGGATTTGCAAAGTAACAAGAAAAAAAAATATTTGTTTGTGAATGTCACATCAAGTTGAATTGTACTTAGAAATCATTGATTTTTCATGGAATTTCATGTCATTTGCTCACATTCAAGCTTGAATTCACATCATTGAGCTTGAACGTGAATTTGTAATCTTAAATGAGGGAAAATTTTGATTTTTCAAAATAAAAAAATAGAAAGGGAGGGGCCGAGGAGTCGAAGCTTCTGGCCGAGACCTCCCTATCTTGGCCGGCTTGCCGGCGGCGGTAGCCAGGCTGCGGGCCAGCGGCGTCAGGTTGCTGGTCGGATGTAGGCTCAACTGCTAGCCATTATTCCTCCCCCCGTGCCCAAAGGGGTTGGGGACACTTTTATTTTTATTTTTATTTTTATGTTTTTTCATGAAGGTGATATTTTCTTGGATTTAAGAAAAAAAGTTGGCAAAAAAATTTCCCGATATTATTTTTATCAATCGAGACCAAAAGATGGGGGGGATGCGAAGATCTTATGAACAATTAAGGTATTTGGGATTCATTTAGGGGTTGTGGTGCATGAGATTTCTAAGGGAGTGTCATTTGAAATTGTGTGGCATGTGGAATTTCCGTTCGACCTAAAATAAACTATTATTAAGGTCAAATTGTGTTTCTCAACACATATTCCCAAGATTGTTGTAAGAAGAGATTCTTAGGTCGTAATGGGGAGATAAAAAATGTGCTTATGTGCCATTTTCTTTTCACGACATAAGAAGCTTTCATATTTTACCACCAACCGTAGGTGGGTGCCGATTGGACGCGGTCAATCTTCATTTCTGCTTAAGTGTTGTTTGGAAAAGAGGATCCAATGCTGTAATTGCATTGTTTTCTATATTTTGTTGTGGTACCTTCCCCCGTGGTGAGCTGTGTTGCTGGGAGTTTCCAACATTGCTCCATTTTGTGTTGTACTAGTTTGTGATAGGGTTTTGTGGGGGTGAGGTCAGAGTGATGACCGACGAGACCCTTGTATGTGCACCAAGTGGGCGGTACTTATATTTCTTCATGGTGAGGTTGGATTGATGACCAATAGACCATAAGATTGGTGGTGGTTATAGGTGTAGGTTGTTTTCTACCTTTGACTCTTTATCTTGACATCACATTAATTTAGGTTATTGGCTCCAGCGACTGGACCTAATGTGGGTTTATAATTATAACTCGGAGCCAATATTATCATTCTCCGTCTTTGGCAGCATTGAAAGGTCGATCCTCTAACCTCTTAGACATTGAACCAATGGTAGCATCCGATGAGGCTTTTTAGCCTACTTTGGCGTGGGGGACTGCCACTCAGTCTCATGTTCTTTGGGTGGGATCCTTTGACGAGATGGAGGAGGAGACACGAGGAGGCATCCGAGCCTGATTTTCCGGTCGAGTAGGGTTTTGATTTTCCGGTCGAGCAAGACCATTTCCTTGCTATATTAGAAAATTTGGTTTCGGACGTGGATGAGGTAGAAACGTCAACGCAATAGTAGTTTCAATGACTGGTATATGTTCGAGCTTTTACCCCAACATTTGGAATACGAAGCGCTCCAGACTTATGAGCAGTGGAGGGATGCTCATTAGGTGGAGTTACGCCATGTGGAGCGGTACTGGGAGACTCGAGTAGAGTTGATTTCCGCTTTAAAAGAAAACACAACTTCTAGTTCATTGGCCGCCCTTGTGGTCAAGACGGAACAAGCGGAGGGTGTCGTTGTATTGGATGTGAAGAGGACTTTCATCGGTGAACTTATAGATAAGGTTCTTGTTGCCGCATCCGCGAGTACGTCGAGCTCAATGCTTCCCCTCTCTCGTTATGTCCAGGTTACCCAAGCGACATTAGTCTCTTTAGGGGCTCCGCCAGATTTAAATTTTTTCCAAAATTCCATCTCCATCTAGAGGAAGAATATGGAGGTTTCCGACGGGATCAAATGCAATGGATCCAAAATTTCGGGCAAGAAAATGATGACAGAATTCTTACCATGTACATGAGGTTGGCAAGAATTGCCAGGGAATCTGGAGGTGTTTTCGCGGAGAGTCAATTGGTGAAGGTATTTTTGTCAAAGATTAACAAACGCCTCCTTGATTTAGCGCTGCCCAAGATCATCATGGATTATGGCGGTTGCGCAACACTCACCGAGACATTCGCCATTGTTGAGTAATATGATTGTGGTTTATATCAACATGATGCTACTGACTTGGTATTCTTGCTAGTGGATTCTAGCTAATCCCGGAAGACTTCGGTCGCGGTTGTAGAATTGGCAGAGGCAAAGGTCGACAAGACCTTATATTGTTGGTCTTGTGGATGGTCGGGTCATGCTAAAAAAGATTATCTTTCGATGCAAAAAAAACCCAAACAATAGAAAAACCAAAACTAAAGATAAATATTTCCGTGCATGATTCGACGAAGGAAGCTAGCAAATCTCCATCGAAGCACTTGAAGTATTTCCACTATAGGCGGAACAATCACGAGGTGGAAAACTGCTTCGCTTTCCATCCAAAATAACACCCTTTTTTCGAACGGAAAAGGCGTTGGAGGCGAAGATTGGTGCCTTGGAGGGGAGGTTCAAGAATTTGGCTTCATCTGGCCAAATCTTGGAATCATTGTCTTCATCCGAAGCTCGGGCTAGTATTTCTACTCTGAATTATTATATGTTCGGAGCTTTGGGGGAGGTGGTGAGTTCGGCAGTTGTGATACGTGCTCAATCCATATCATGAGCCACACCTTCGACCATAGGGGAGTTTGTGAAGAGCTTATGAGCTCGGGACAAGGGTCAGATTGGTCACGCATGACTACCATTATCTTTTGGATCAACCGATCTTGTCCCATCTGGTAGTGGTCGTCATCCGAGCATTGAGGTTCCGAATCCAACAATCGATATGGTACACACATTGACATCCAATGTGGTGCACATACCTTTGTTTACAACGATGGAATGGTCGTTGTTAGAGTTCCAACCTATTAAGGTTTTCCACTTAGCATGTAGAATTTTGGAATTGGAAGGCATCCTCGCATTTTTTGACTGTGACTCAGGCCATCACGGACATCCCTGCCTCTGAAGATCCCGAGGAAGTGGCCAAATGGCGAGCAAAGTTTGCCATGAAGACCATTGTTATTTTTTTATGTACATATCTCACATGATGGGGGGCCGTGCATATCTTATGATTTACCAAAATCCATAGGAGTAGTTTATTTGTCTGATGTCGCTGCTAGACCTACTCGCGAACGTCGCAACATTCGACCCGGTATTGTGCGTATGGTCAATGATATCAGCATTCTAGTTATCAGTCAGACTGGGGACAATGCTACTCGGGTTGCTTCCCATTGTGTAATGGATTCAGGGGCACAACAAGTTATGATCGACAAAAAACTTACCTAAGGGTTGGGGTTGGCGGCCAAGGACTTGGCTCCCTATCCATTCATCATTATCATTGGCCACATGGAGTGGGCCACGGATTATACTCAGGAGCCATTACAACTTAGCTTCCGAGTAAAACTTGGAGATCCACCCGCACCCCTTTTTTTTGGGTGTGCAGTGACAGATGGGACCAACTATAATATTGGTTAGCAAGCACTCTACCCCTTGGTTTTGGTTTGGATAACTGGACTGAAAAGGCTTGGATCCGACTAGGATGGTCGGCTGGGGACGGCCGCAAAGAACTTATTCCTATGACATTCGCGGCGGCCGCAACCATAACACCATTATCCATGGTTTTTGGATGTGGTTCTATGGTAGATATATTGTGTTATGGTTCCGCATTGTTGGTAGAGTCATTGGCATTCATGGGGAGTACGGACGATTAAGGGAATATGGCACCTAGAGGTGCATTGGTGCGCCATCCCAAAGATCCTCTTCCTCCCTGGCACGATTCCGCCGAGTTATTTCGGAGGTGTGAAGACATTGTCCTCTTTCTCGGTTCTACGACACCGGTCATATCGGATGCTTCATCAATGTTGGCACATCCCATTTCATGGCATCCGCAAGACAAAGGGATCACTTTGATGGAACTGTTTGGGGGCATCGAGACATGATTGGCGGCCGTGTTGGAGGTTGCCCTCACCGTTCGACAATATGTCTATATTGACTTCAGTCATGTATCTACCCGTGTGGCGCATCACCATTTATACCATTTGATGGTGTTGTACCCAAAGCAACTACACCCGACTACCATCCGTGGGTGCTTTGGACATCTTCCTTGTGATGTTATACTTATCAGTGAGGAAGACTTACGAAGGTTGGGTCCCGTAGATTTGGTGATTGCAGAATGGCCATGCTAGGGCCACTCACGTGCTGGAGCAGGCCAAATTTTAGAGGATCCCATGTCTAGCATTTTTTCGGACTTCATCCGGCTCATGCAGTGGTGGTTTGCCCACCAACCTTCCCCTCTAGGGTACATATTCGAGAATGTACCTCTGTTGATAGACTTTTGGGATAAGGTGTTGGAGAGCAAACATTATGTATGTCACCACCTTGGAGATCCCATTTTGGTAGACACCGCTGGAATTGGTTCGTATTCCCACCGCCCTCGATGGCTTTGGACCAACTTCACACCGCTATCCACATTAGCTACAACATTTTTTGGAGTGCTTCCACCTTTGGATCAGAAGGTGGATGATATTTTGGATACAAACCGGACCTCTTTGTCAGTTGTTCGAGATGATTTACCCCCGTTGGCATTGGTCAACAAATTGGGGGCACCACCTTTATGACTTTTCCACAGTCATTCGCATTCCGCGATTAGGGCCCTGGTATGATGTGGGATGCTCATAGTAAAACCCATACCGAACCATTTGCCGATGGACGGGAGCATGCTATGGGATTTTGGACGAGAACCACAGCAACTCTTGGCTTTTTTGAGGGCCAACGGCGGTTCGTGTTGGGCCAAGCCATGAATTTTAACACAATGGTATGGACTATTGGTTTATGCTTTGCATTGCAATGGCATCATGGTGATTAGTTGTTGTTTTTGGGGATAGATGACTCTGGTCAGGGGGCACAACAGTCCACATACATGGAAGAGGGAATTAGGCCATGGTTGGAGAAGCCAAACGAATCTCTCAATTCGAGCAGTAGGTGATGGAGGAACTTCGAGCTTAACGGGTTTATACTACTTTGGCTTCTTTGCCTCCGATATGGCTTCATCATCATATGTTGGTGGTGATGAAGAGAGGCCAGATTCTACTGCTGACGTTGTGGTTAGGGGCATGGTTAATGCCCCCTCCTTTGAATAATAGCTAGAATCCGTGCCAACACCAAGTGGTTCCCCTTTGGTGGAGAGGAAGACCGTAGAGTTTGATTATTGGCCATTGGAATTATGCCTCATCTCACTGGTGCTGAGACACCAAAAGTACAAGCGTTCATTCACTCGTACCATACGTGTTTTGGTTTTAGCCTTCAAGATTTTGAAGGATATAGAGGAAAACCCATCCACATTCAGCTGGAGGATGATCATCCTATTTTTTGGAGACCGTACAGGCTAAGTGCCCCCGAGAGGATTGGCATCCAGGCTCGTTGCCGAGAACTCTTGACAGCAAGGCTGATCAAATTTTCCAACGAGGAGTATGCTTGTACTACGGTTATGCCATCGAAGAAGGATGTTTTTGGCAATTGGACGGAAAAGCGGATGTGGGGGATTATCGTCCAATTAACCGGAAAACAAAGTCGGATTGGTATCCCATGTCAATCTCGGAGGAGTTGTTCGATGTCATCGAAGATTCTCAAGTCTTTAGCACCTTGGATAAGAGATCCGATTATCACCAGCTCCTATTATTTGTGAGAGATCGGATAAAAACTGCATTTTGGGGAGTTCATCAAAATGGGAAGGATCAACTATACCATTGGAAGTTTCTTCGATTTGGTTTGAAGAATGCACCTATTGAGTTCAAAAGAGTGATGGAGCAAGTCCTCTCTTGCTTGCCTTTTGCTCAGTGTTACATAGATGATGTGATCATCTTCAGCAGAACATCACAGGAGCATGTAAGGCATCTGTAAGCCGTTTTTGAATGGTTGCAGCGGTGGAGATTGCGCTTGCACCATGGCAAGTGCAAGTTTTTTCATGACCGACTAGCATATCTAGGTCACATGATTGTTCCCAGAGGCCTTGGGATATAGCAAGCTAAAGGCAGACGCCTTGCAGAAGATTCCGGCACCGGTTGATGTGCCGAGAATTCGTACTTTCTTGGGCTTGGCGAACTACTATCGACGATTTGTCAAGAACTTTAGCTTGATTGCCAAGCCGCTCACCATTCTAACGAGCAAGAACCAACCTTGGACTTGGGGTCGTGAGTAACAACAAACATTCAAGACATTGAAACAAAGATTGGGTACAACTCTAGTGCTTCAACATCTTGATATTTTAAAATCATTCCAATTACATACGAATTGGAGTTCATTGGGTTTGGGAATAGTTCTCACTCAGAAGGATGACTCTGGTCCGGAGTTTGTTGTTGCTTATGCTTCGCGAAGCAACAACAATGCAGAGGCCAATTATTTATCCTATGAGGGAGAAGCGTTGGCAGCGGTATGGGCTATTGCTCATTTCCGGCCATATCTCTATGGTCAGCGCTTCATTTTGGTGACTGATCATCAACCTTTATGGTGGCTTATGAAGTCGGATAAACTTATTGGCAAGCTCGCAAGGTGGGTTTTATTGCTCTAGGAGTACGACTTTGAGGTGGTACACCATGCCGGTATTACCAACCTGGATGCGGATGGACTCTCACGCAATCCAAGTCCTTCGGATGAGGATTTGATCGGAGCCAGATGGCATGGAGATTGTGATCAAGAGACGGTTCCAGGTTGGCACGCAGCTGCCTATTTCACTTTATTTTTTGGCTCTGCTGTTGAGGTTCCGATTCAAGGTTTAGATGATGAGACTGATCGACCTCAAGTTATTGCGGATATATGGGAGGATCTTCCTGTATTGCATAAGCTTCAATAAGGATCCTTTCCCTTGTCCATTTCAACGATGGAAAAGGATAGGATTGGACATCGAATAACAAGGCTCCGTTGGGAAAACGGTTTGTTATTTCGATTGTAGTCGGATGGGACAAGGAATATTGTTCCTAGACCGGATCATAGGGCCTCTTTGGTGCGGCAAGTGCACGAGGAACCCATTTTGGTATACGTAGGACATTCGATATTGCGTAGTCAATATTGGTGGACTGGCATGTATCAACAAGTTGCTGCTTATGTTGGGAGGTGTGAAATTTGTGACCGGGTTAGGTCTAGCTTCAAGACCTTGTCATCCCAACTGAAATCGTTGGTCACTCGACTTTGCAGGACCGTTGGTTGTCACACCACGTGGGGCAAAGTACGTGTTGGTGATGGTAGAGCATATTAACAAGTGGATTGAGCTTGTTGCTCTATTCCAAAACTCTGCAGAGTTGGCCGTGGCAGCCTTTTTGGATCGTGTGTTGGCACACATTTTGGAGCACCGGCTAAGGTATTGACGAAGGAGGGGAGGGAGTTCCTTGGTGATTTTGAGGAATTGTACACTAAGGCTCTCATAGATCACCGTACCAACTCGCGGGATGAACCGGAGGCGGATGGCTTGGTTGAACGGGTTGTTCAGACAACCAAACATAGCTTGAGAAAATATGGATTACTTTGGGGGAGCCATCGGGATTGGGATCTTATGTTGCTTTGGATTGCTATGGGCTATCAATTTAATAGGGCAGACCTCATTGGCATCCTATAGCCCATATCAATTGTTGTATGGATGTGAGCCTATACTCCCGAGTTCTATTTAAGAAAAACTAACTCATGTTGTGGATTTGAATGACCCAAATATTTGGGCAGAGTGTTTGCAGGAGCGGGCTCAATTCTTCCAAAAGGCCATGCCTATGGCCATGGAAAATTTGTCCATTGCTCAGCATCGTGACACACTGCGTTATGCACGCATTCGTAGTGGTGCCTACCGACCTTAGTTGCGGAGATTCCGGCAGGGTGATTATGTTTATCCTCAGTGTGAGGCGCCTACGACATTGGATGTCAAAGTGGGGAGCACTATCCTTCGGATGAAAGAGGTGTTGCCGAGTGGTTTGTTATTATTGGAAAGAAAAAATGGTAGGGAATGTCGCGAGCATTCTAAAAATTGTGCCTCATGTTACCTACCCATTGAGGGTACAGTTCATCTTAAATTGGCCGTCGTGCCAGAGAGTCTTCCATGTTTTGTGTGCGGGGAGAAGAAAGGAGCGACCATTATGTTCTTGTATGATCAGTGTCAACGTGGTTGGCACATGGCATGCTTGAGGCCACTCTTGACTTCTTTACCATCTGGATAGTGGAGTTGTCATTGCTGTCGAGGATCTTCAGTACCTGGTGCTTCCACTAGTCATACTCAATGATCATGTGTGGGTTTCACCATGTTGTGTTTGCCCAAGTGGAATACGAGGAGTTATGGCTTAGGGATGCGATCGAACGCAAGGCGGTGGAATTATTTTTTTGGAATTTGATGGCCAAACATCAGAGGCAATTAAGGATGGGCTCAGATTGCACCTAGGCTACATTTCCTTGGGATGACAATCACCACTCTAGTTAATAACAACATCATTCTTCATTATCCATGCCCTTTGGTTTGGCATTGGTCCTAGCTACTTGGCGGGGCTCCATAGTCAGTTGAGGGGGGCATGTGAAGGTGTGTTGTGTACGTATACCTTTGTGATGTTTTAGTATTATTTGTTAATGGTGGTTGGTACTCGAGCTGCAGTGACACACGATCGTTATTTACACGATAGTTGTCACGGTATGCGACGTCGGTGACCACACCGCATGTGGGGGATTTCATCCATTTAGATTGGGAGGGATGAAATCCTTAGAGTTGAGAAAATGCTCCTATGTGAAGGACATTTTCCTTAGTTTGGCATTCTTGCCAAGTCAAACCTTGTGAGTGAGTATGTGGAGAGAGTTTGTGTGAGGTGAAGATTGCATGTTTTTGCAATAAAATTTTGAGTTTTTCTCCCCTTATTTACATTCTTAGATTCTCCGGTGGTGGAGTCAGAAATAGCTTGACTTGTTGTGTACATTTGAAGCAAGAATTAGAGCTTTTATGAGTCTTTGACTCTCTTATTTCTCTGTGAAAGTATGTTGTATATGTGTGTATTTGCGATGTTTTAATATTATTTGGTAGTAGTGGTTGGTACTCGAGCTGCAATGACATACGATCGTTATTTCCACGACATGCCGTTAAATTTATTCATAAGGATAAAAGGATCGTTATTTCCACGATATGCCGAAGAACAAACAACCAAAACCCGGAAAAAATAAGGAAGCAAAAAGTAAAGGTCTAGGTTCCGAGTTCGAGCACGAGAGGGAGAAGTCCCCTACACCGAAGAGTCCGATTAGAGTGGTACAACCCGAACCCATGGAGAATCCTTTAGATGCCATGATGGCTCCTAGGGGGCCTCCCATCGTAATGCCACCGGCATTGGCGCCGAGAGCAATGCCGAGTTATTTTCCGAAGTTCAGTGGCCTCCCGCATGAAGACCCTTCGACCCACATCGAACGATACATTGAGGTAATGTTGGCCAACGTGATAGCCGAAGACACGTACAAACTTGTTTGGTTTTCTGCTACGTTAGAGGGTGCGCGCGTATGAGTGGTACCGATCCCACGATGAGGGGACGTTCTTAGACTGGCAAACATTGCAGACGGCATTTCTCAGACAATTTAGACCGGAAATGGGCCAACAAAGCGCACTCGTGGCGTTAACGAACATGCGGCAAGGCCCATCCGAGGGTATTACGTCATACATCCGACGGTTCGAGACGGTGGTAACTCGTTATGTAGGAACCCTTCTCACAAATGACACGATCAAATTTTATTTCATACAAGGATTTAACAAACAAAGCACTATCCGGGAGATTCTCAATTCTAACCCTCAAGACTTAGAGGAGGCTAAAGAAGAAGCTAGGAGGATCGAGGGTGTAGACAAACAAAATGAACGAATGTGGAACTGCACGATCACGCCAGTCCCAGCTTTCCTACCCACAACTTACATTCCTCCCGAGCAAAGTAAGCCTCCTCAGTTGGAGCCATCCCAACCGGATGCATACGCCGTCCACCGAGTGGCCCCGGTTCCATTGGCTACAAGGCCGCTGCCTGAGCTCTTAGCACTCCCTAGCTCTCCGAGCCACGCCACCATCAAGGAGCTAGAGCTTAGAGTTAAAAAGGCCAATGACGAGTTGAGGAATGACGTGATGCAGTCGCTTAAAACCCTCACAGAACAATTAACCATGGCAGTTACGTCTAGACCTCTAGCACAGCAAGTCCCGCCAACCTCGGAGACAGGCAATTATGGCACTAACATTTGGTGCCGTAATTGCAACAAATCCGGTCACAGTGACCAGTTTTGCACAGAGCCTAGGTTCATGGGTAACCTTGTAGCCCCATCCCCCCGTCCACAACAAAGCCACGCCCAGGGTCAATCACGGAACAACGGCAAGGGAGTTTGTCCCACGTGCGGTAAGGTTCGCATTTTGGAGCCAGGTAAGTGTTGGATTGAGACAGGAGTGGTGTGCAACCAGTGTGGGGGCAATCATCCGGCCGAGAATTGTCGTAGAATTCCCACAGAGCAACCCTCCTATTACTCTCAGTTGAATCAACAACCTCCGGCGTTCTTCTACGATAGAAGCCAACAGAACCAAAGAGGAGGGTCGGGTAATTATCACCAAGGTAACCTGCAAAGCAATGGCCAACAAAACTACGGTCCACCCAACCACCAAAACCAAGGTAATCGAGGGAATGACTATCGAGGTCTACAAAATTCGTACCCTCAAAACCCCCCATCCGGTGGTGGGCAAGCCAACTCGAACTTGGTAGGAGTGGTAAGCCAACAGTATGTCCTTCAGATGGGCCAAAACCAACCGAATAGGTTCAACAATGGACCCCAAGTTGCACAACAAGGTAATACCTTCGACAACCCCCCCAACGGGGGCAACCAATTCTATGGATACCAAATGAACCAAGGTCAGGCTCAGGGTCCTAACGGTCAGTACAACTACAACCCTCCTCAACAAAGTATGGGGAGTGGTCATGATACTAACCAACAGTGGATACAAAATGGAAATGAACCTCCAATGTCCCAAGGTCCCCCTAACCTTGGTCAATCACAAACCCAAGACGCTAGGTTCATTGAAAACAATGAGGCAAGCACAAGTTGCTCGGCCCTAATGTTTTCTAATCCAAACACTAGTCAGAGCAACTTCATCTCTCATGAGCTAGCCGATTCTTCTTTACGGTCTATCCTGGTTTCCACGGGGAAACTCAAGCAAAAAATAGACGTGACAGTGGTCACTAGGGCCCAAAAGAGGGCACAAACCGTGATGGGTGAAGGTTCCGAGAAATCGAATGAGTATGAAGAATCACCAAAGTTTGCAGCACTCCTGGAGTTCTTGAAAAACGCAGCCTCCAAGGCCAAGGTGCCCGCAACCTCCCTAGGGCCTAACCCTGATGACGAGCCGGTAGAGGATCCATTACCGGAAGAAGAGAAGGACCTCTTCCGGTTCGTGGACAAAAGAGATACTTGGGGGAATGGATTGCCAACCAATTTCCCACCAAAACCCCGGTCCAACCGCGCCTTTAACCCGGCAGAAGAATACGATCTTTGGACAGACCTTTATAGCCTCCGAGCAAATATTTCCTTGGTTCAACTAATTTAAGTAGCCCCTGCCCTAAGGAAGGAATTCAAAGAAGGAGCTACCCAGATTAGGAAGCCAAAAATCCCAACGATGGCGGTTGAGGTTCGTAGAACCCCCTTAGGGGACAAAGGACCGATTGAGATGGAGGTCGAGATTATGGACAAGATAATCCCACACACCTTAGTTGATGGGGGCAGTGGAATTAACATCATGCCACTCTCGACATTGGAAAAACTCGGCCTCGAGCTCACTGGCCCTTCACCATTTGTTATAAACTTGGCGGATCAAAGGCAAGTCACCCCCTTGGACATGTAAAAGATTGCTTGATGAAGGTAGGAAGAGAAGTCTATACGATCACGTTCCAAGTCTTGAGGCTCCCGGTAACGTCCAAAAGTTACCCGATACTCCTAGGAAGAGATTGGCTTCGTAGGGCCAATGCCATCACCGAGTGGTCTACGGGCACCTCCCAAATATCATTTGGACCCCCTCACAACGACAAGAATTGCTCTCCGCAAGCCTTCGACGGAATTCACGGAATCCGACCTACCCAAGTCGAAGCCGGAGCCCAAAATCACTTCGGTAGACTTAGCCAACCAAGTGTTAGGCTCTAAGACCCATCTAGGCCCAATAAAGGACATGGGTCCTTGCCTCTATGGCTGGGAGGACACGGGTGAGTTCGCGGCATGGATGGAACTCAACCCAGAAGAAATTCCCAACCACACCCAAGTGTATGCGATTACCGCCACCGGGGACACGTCACGTAGCGAGCGACGATGGGCTAGTGTGCAACATCTCGAGGCGATGCAACGAAGGCGCAAGGCCGTTTTCGACAAACGACACAAGGTACGAACCTTGCAGCCAGGGACGTTGGTAATGCTACAAGACGCACGGAAGTTGGAGTTCCCGGGAAAATTTGATGCCTTGTGGTTGGGTCCTTTTTGGGTCACCAATGTTTACGAAAACAACTCAGTCCAATTGGCTACACAAGACGGCACGTACTTCCTTACGCGAACTAACGGGGGTCGGTGCAAGTTATATAACGTGTGACAGATGTGACAGGCGAATTAAATGTGACTCGATACCTTTAGACCCAAAGCAGAGGCGGAGGGTTTTCAATTCTTGCAATAGGTGCTAGGTTAGAGGTCGGCCCTCCGTGGTCATTATTTCAAGGGAAACCACTAGGGGGACCCTCTTTCTTCAGCGCCTGGGAATTGCTCTCGTAGTCCGAACTCTCTCCGAAGAGGGAGGAAGGTGGTTTTGAAATTTTTTTGTCTATAGCTCCAAGTTGCTCCCGCAAGGCGGAGGGGGTGTCTAAGGTAGATACGAACCCAGTCTGGTGGGAAAGTGTGGCGGCTTTGAACTGTTTTTTGGCTTCAGTATTGTGTCCTCTCTTTCATCCTCTCTCCTCAACTCTTTGGAAGTTAACCAACGGAAAAAATGTAAGAAAAAAGGAAGAAAAATGTGTGTATGTGTGTGTGTGTACGTGCAGGTGACCGTGTGCCCAGGATTGGCGAGCAAGAGCTGGAGTTCGTGGCGCTCGAACGAGCAGCCCCCCTGATGGCCGACATATGTGAACCACCAGAGTGGTCCACCACTCCGTGGGATCACTTTAGTTAGGATTTTAGTATTAAAAGTTAGAATTGATAGTGAATTAAGAGAAAAATTAGTTCATTTAGCGTTTAGTTCAAAAAGGGGAAGGAAAATTACCGAGGACTTCGGACCTTCACCCATGAAGGGAAAAATCTAGTTTTAGGTAGAGTTAGTAAAAATGAAAACTAACTAGAGATAGAAATTAGCTAAGTTAGGAAAAAATAGCTATCTAGGCAAGACCTAGTTAGCGGCGAAAAAACGTAGTTAGTGAAAGCAACTAGCTGACATGACTAAATTAGTAGAGCTAGCTAGGCAAGGGTTAGTTTAGTACTTAGTGTGAGTCACGCAAGACAAGTAGAGGTGCTCGGCGTGAGAGGAAAATTAGCGCGAAGACTTTGAAGGAAAATAGCAAGGGGACTACTTGCCCCCTTGCCAACTTGCTATAAAAAATTAGAACGAATTTGGAATATTCCCGTCGGAGCCACCTCGGCGACGGGGTGGCAACCTCGACCAGGAAAACCCCCGAGCCAAAATTTCGGGAGGGGGTCAAAAAATGGAACCGGTGGCGGACGGGTCTAGCCCTTTTGTGAAAAGGTTTAAAAACCCCCTCCTTCCACCTTGAAAACTCCCTCTAGTTGTTGATTAGTGGGCGAAGCCCTAACTCAATGGAGTTAGACAACTCCCCTCTCTTCTTCTAATGTTTGGGCGAAGCCTTGCTTCAAGGTAGTTAGGAAAAAAATCCTTTAGCATACATTCTCAATGGCCTAAAAGAAAGGCTTGAGAAACTCCTCTATTCTTTCTCCTAATTAGAATGTGTGTTTATTAACACACCAACAAAATTCTTCCTTTCTTTTGTAGAGGTAGGTTGGATTGTAGAATTTCGAGTGAAGGCATTGTAGACCTCAGCTGCCAATGCCCTGAAGGCTTAGTTTAGAAGCTAGAATAAAATACTTATCATTTTTCTCTTAAAGAGATTTCCTATAGCTATCTATAGCCTTTTCCCATTTGTGATTTGGTCAAGATGACAATTAGTTATGGATTTTCAAAGATAGAGTAGAAAAACTGGGTGGTCCTGTGGGTAGTGGCTTCTGGATCAGACCTTCCAGCCCAATCAAGATGTTAATTCTAGAAAATTATATTTTTTCCAAGTAGAACTTTTGTCTAGCTTTCCAAAATTGCTTAGAAAGTTTGATTTGAGCATGATTTGAATTAGATATGAATATTTGAAGATGGGATACATAGTTTGAGAATTTTTGGTTGACTGCTGCATTACAGAGGATCTGCTGAATTCACTTTGGCTTAACTTGTTCATAACATATTTTTATCAAATAGATCTTTTTAATATCTTTCCATGGTTATATAGAACATTTGATTTAAACATGATTTGAATTAGATATGGATTTTTGAAGACGAGATACATAGTGTGAGAATTTTTGGTTGACTGCTGCATTACAGAGGGTCTGCTGAATTCACTTTGGCTTAACTTGTTAATCACATATTTTTATCAAATAGATCTTTTTAATATCTTTCCATGGCTATATAGAAAGTTTTATTTGAGTAAGAATTGAATTAGATAGAAATTGTTGAAGACGAGATACATAGTTTAAGACTTCCTGGTTGACTGCTATGTTACAAGGAGTTTGCTGAATTTGTATTGGCTTAACCTGCTGATGTCATAATTTTCCTAGTTAGAACTTGTTAATAGTTTTCCAATGGTATAAGGAAAGCCTAGATCCAAGTCGTAATGAATTCACTATGAATTTTTGAAGTTAGAAGTTAGATAGGTGGGTTGGAAGGATCGGTTGAATCGACCTCGCACTTCCAACCCTCATAACTTTTGCATTTCTTATCCGATTAAGGTGATTTTTAGATCATTGGAAAGATAATTATGTGCACTAAGTAAATATATTATGTTTAGGCCTAAATTATAGTGCAAAGAAATACTTTATATTTTAATTGTTAACTAAGTTACGCTTTACTATCAAACTAGTTACAAAGAAGGAGACAAGGTCGACGCCCGGGAAGTGGAGCAAGGAAGGAGGTAGCGGCTCGGTCTACATCAAGCCCAAATCAACCGAAGAGAATTGAAGTAAATTAACTAACCTTAGCCTTCCATTTAGGGTTTGGAGGGAGCGCGGCTAAGGTATGCATCTCTAACCCCACTCACCTATCTCGTAAGGTCAAGTGGCTTGACCACTTGACCGCCAAGGGAGTACCCAACTCCATTGTCTTCGGGCCCCTTGGTATGTTTTGTGGTAGTAGCTACATTTATTAGAAAGTTTCGTGTTTGGTGAAGTCGGGTTAATCACCGACACGACCACTCTAAATATTGTTGATGGAAAGGTGGGGTTAATGGCCCACGAATCCATTATCATGTTGTTGGCCCCAAGGGTTGGAGGTGATGGCCCCAACCTTTGAAGATTGTGCAACAGATTGAACACATAAGTTGCCCTATTCCCCGGTCCCATCAAGTTGAGTTTCGTGGTCAAACCGTTTTAAACTAATTAATAACCAACATAATTTGTACAACCCCCGTGGGCAAAAACCAACCGGAAGCTTAACTCGAAAGGTTGATACTACCCCCTCCGGCGGCAAAGATCGGAGGGTATAAGTGTCAATCAATCTTCAAGAGACCCGCACAGGGCCTTGAAAGGTTCGGGTTAGGGCGTGCACCAAACAGGTAGGCGGTGATGCCATAATATATGAATTTAGTGATATAGGCTTTGTTTAAACAACCCTTAACTAAGAAGGAAGGTTGATAGGGTGGGATTTAATCAAAGTCCCCCCGTTTAGAGAATTTAATTCATAACAAGTAAAGAATTAGAGGTGGCCAAGGTAAAAGATAAGGTTATTTTATTCATTAGGGTTAGGTTGCCTTGATTCCAAGGCTGGCGCGTCTGCGCGTAGACTATGATAGATTAGGCATTAGGTTAGAAAAATAGATAATTCTCTTAAGCACTTATTAATCTAGGCACAACCTACCGAAAGGACACGACGCGATTAACAAATCCCTCCACAAATCTAAATACTTATAAAAAATCATAACATCTGGGTTCGGCTCGGGCACCTACTAAGGCAGGCCACCCTCACCGAAGGGCTTGTGCGGTACTTTTAGGCCCCCTCGGAAGGGGGTGCCCAAAAGCACCACAGAATCCAATGATTATCCATCATTATAAAATAATTTGCATCCTATTATAATACTTATCAACTCTCTCATTGATAACCATTTTTATGATAAACATTTTTTTTAAATTAGTGGCAAACCTAATGGTCTAAAATAAAATAGGAATTCAATTCTTAATGCATCCCAATTAGCAAATGGTAGTTCTCGTTGATACCATGTAAAGACATCATCATGTAAAGATGTAGCAATAACTTCTTGAAACCTAGTAAACTGTCACAACCCTTGCTAGCTGTCCTTAACTTATTTTATCCGCTTTCCAACTCTATCAAGTGTCATGAGCGCTAACCTATACATCCCACACACGTGCACGGTTAGCTCCCTATATCGCGGACCACCAAGCTCATGGCTTGGTCACCAAATCCTCTTACATATGCATTCGGGACTCTTTCTTTAATAGATAACCAATGGTTACATATGGATTTCCATCCATGGAAATCCACTCTTGAGTTGATCATTGTGTTGCCAAAACAACACTACAACAACCCGAAGCATAGTTGCCAACTATGCTCCGGGGGGTCGGTCGGTCGGCGAAGCCGCCTCACCCATATAAGCCTCTAGGACTCTAGGCAGGACCCTTACTCCACCGTCAAGAAACCTTTTGTCTCTCTACCTAGAGTTGGGGCCAAGTAGACATTTTTCCTTAGTAGTTGGGGTTAGAAGCCCCCCGCAGCTTTAGAATGCCATAACTTCTTTTTGTAATCTCTGATGCTATCAAGCAACCACTCCATCGTCATTTACGTTTCATGTAGATGCCAATGGAATCCTCAGTTGCCCCATTCGGGAAAGCATTAAGGAAGTTATGGCTGCTTAAAGTTAGGCAGTCTCGGGCGCCACTCCTAGGTCACTCCAGTCGCAGGGCATTGTCTCGGGACAACGCCCCACTCAAATTGCCATATCTCTTAGCTCACACCTCCAATTGAGGTGTTCTTTAGCATTCTAGAATCCGCGTGCCATAAGCTACCCGTAGCTCATGGCCTTACCCTTGTGACTCCTAGTCTTTGTGGGTGGGAGGTGTTCTCAACGCCCGGGGCCCTCACCCACACTAGGATCACTTGGGCTCACCCACCCATGGCGCCACAAGTCCCGGGTGTCATTCCGGGGTCCCCTTTATGCCCATGGTGTTGCGGGCACTCCTCATGGAGAGGTGCGCGACACAAACTGTGCATGTCATTTCAAATTGTGTATCGGGATATGTTTCCAATCTTATGAAGAAATATGGGATATGTACTATGTTGGTTATTCTAGGAATTGGATTAGCCATTGTATTCGGAAATGGCGGTTATAGTATAGGTAACGGTGGTGTTGCTAGAGGGGGAAAGGTGTCAAAAGACTTTGTAACATATATACTTGTGAACCACTTGAAGTTGAACCAAAATTAATTTGTTGTGATATAAAAGTGATAATTTTTCTCTTCAACCATCATTTTCATTATGAAACTTTATTTCTAAACTTGATTCAATTTGAGGACACATCTTAACCAATTTTCTCACCTTTCCATTTTTTATACTCTTTAGCAATTACACGATCCTCCTTAGCCTTGTCATTGGATTTTTTGTGTATGCAACTTTGCATGTGCAGGTTCTAGTGTGGTGTGAGCCCAAATTAGGTGCACACATGTGTTCTTACCCTTACAATTTATTAAAACCTGGACCTTAAATTTCTATTAATTATTGGAAAACATAAAAAATGTGGATTTGATTCGAATTGCAATTTAAACTTTGAAACGCAGGCGTGAGTACTTTAGTTTTGTCTGTGACTAATAGGAATTCCTTAGAAGTGGTTAGCGATAGTTTATGCTCTCGAGCCTCTAAGCTTGGGTGTTAAGATTTAGAGCTGGGAATTATGGGCTCGGATTGAGTTTATTGCTGTTCGTTTAGGGGTAGAGACCTTGTACCCTAGGATTTCCCGAAAGGGAGGAGGCTGGACTCTGGCTACTTGGGGGCGCTCTCTCGACCTTGGAGCGTTTTCTCTACTCAGGAAGTGTGAGCCAAATATGATGCTCACATGTTGTGTTAATGCTTAAGTTCCGTAAAACTTGTTTTTGATAATTATTAAAGTACTCAAAATCATAAAAAGAGTGAAATATTTAGGCTTTGATTAAAACTAGGATTGGATACAAGGTTATCTAGGGGTGTTTTACCCTTGGAGAAATTACCTTGGTAAGTAGAAAATTAGAACCGAAGGGGTAAAAGGGAAATGCCCTTTACCCGTTTCGGAAATGTTAAGTTAGTAGGCTAGTAAGTAGGTAGGTTAAGTTAGAATCAAACAAATTAAAGCAAGCAAAAATCAAGCGAGCAAAAATGGAGTATTTCCGGAAGCGGCCAAGAAAAGAAAATGAAGTGACAACTTCGTGTGTAAGGAATCTTGCCAACCGAAGAAGAAATTCAAACAAACCTTTTTAAAGGCTTAGGCAAGTGGGTGCAAGGTGGCATCCCCCCCATTCACCACCGAGGCTTGATTGCCACCATTCAAGGGGCGGAACCCCTCGGTTGAAGAAAGGGAGAAGGGGTCCAACCCTTCATTGAAGGGTGATAAAAACCCCCCCTTCTCATTTCATTTTTTAAAAAAAAAATTCAAAAGGGCGAAGCCCTCTCAAATTCTAGCTAAGAGTTTTTTTTTTTTTTTTTCTAAGTTAGTGGGCGGAGCCCTGCATCTATGTAGTTAGAAGAACCTCTCTCATTTTTTTGGTTAGTAGGCGAAGCCTTACATCTTTGTAGTTAAGAGAAAATCCGTTCTTCTATCAAGATCTATCTTTTGCATTTCTATAGTAGAAAGATTTGAGGAAAAATTCTTCTTTGCCTTATCTCAGTTAGAATGTGTGTTTGTGAACACACACACAAAAATCTTTCCTTCTCAAAGATGAGTTAGAATCCAAGTTAAAATTTAAGGCATTATGGACTTTAGCCACTGATGGCATAAATGCTTAGGTTACCATTTGCAACCAAAATGTAGTGTTTGCTTGTTCTTGCAAAGATTTTTTGTTGCTATCCATATTTAGTCTTCAATTGCAATTTGGTCGAGACAGCAATTAGTCGTGATTTTCCAAGTCGGAGCTTTTGTCCGGCCTCCCAGAGCCGTTTTCAGTACAGGTGCAAGTTTACGGACGTGCGTCCGTAAACTCTTAAGACTATTTACATAAGACGGAAAGAATTCTTCCGCACAATACATGTGCAAAGTTTACGGACACGCGTCCGTAAACTTTTAGGACTAATTACGTAGAACATAAAAAATTCTCCCGTAAAGTTTACGGACGTGCGTCCGTAAACTTTTAAGACCATTCGTGCAGAGCAGAAAAACTCTTCTGCACAACACATATACAAAGTTACGGACACGCGTCCGTAAACTTTAGGGCTAACTGCGTAGAATATCAAAATATTTCCCGTAAAGGTTTACGGACGTGCGTCCGTAAACTTTTAGGACTAATTACGTAGAACATAAAAAATTCTCCCGTAAAGTTTACGGACGTGCGTCCGTAAACTCTTAAGACTATTTACGTAGGACGGAAAGAATTCTTCTGTACAATACATGTGCAAAGTTTACGGACACGCGTCCGTAAACTTTTAGGACTAATTACGTAGAACATAAAAATTCTCCCGTAAAGTTTACGGACGTGCGTCCGTAAACTTTTAAGACCATCCGCGTAGAGCAGAAAAACTCTTCTACACAACACATATACAAAGTTACGGACACGCGTCCGTAAACTTTACGACTAACTGCGTAGAACATCAACAAAAATGTCCCGTAAAGGTTTACGGACATGAGTCCGTAAACTTGGCTATGCCTCCCTTCAACTATCAAACTGAGTTGTTGATCATCTTACAAGGGATAATATAAATCACACCCGGTGGATGTATACCGAGTTATTTCATTTCACTCCAAAATCTAAGTATTCAACTTGTATACCCACCATCCGGGTTCAGCTTGGGCACTTGCAAGTGCAAGGCTAAAAGTCGACAAAGACATGTGAGCCATAAACTTCCACTCGGACTACAGACGCAAAAGGGTGGGAGTTTATGGCTGACAGGAAGTCTCAGCAAGGAAGAGGCTGCGGACTGAACTCAGACTAGATTCAGTACAGCAGAGGCTGCGAACCCAAAATCAGATGAGTCTCAGCAAGGGAGAGGCTGCGGACTGAACTCAGGCCAGATTCAGCACAGCATGGCTGCGAACCAAAAATCAGATTAATCTCAGCAAGGAAGGAGCAACGGACTGAAGGAAGAGGCTCGACACAGACTGAGCTGTGATGGCAGGGAGTTCGAAGAAAGACTGAGCTGCAAACCAGGGGCTTCAACATAGAGTTGAGCCGTGAAGGAGGGGGCTGCAGCAATGTAGCAAGGATAGAGTTGAGTTGGTGGGTGGTGCTACTAGGATGAATTTCAATAAGCCTCTAATGTGAACGGAGGTGTTTAGGGTGCTAGGGTTTAGATCAATTAGTTGAGTAGCACATAAATTACATAGGAGATTAGAATGAGAAGGAAATGTTGTTGTTGTTGTGGTGTAATAAACATCATAGGGGCATAAGTATTTTTCAATACTAATGTCCTGCGGGGTTTAATAAATAGAGTGTACTTTATATTCAAATTCAGTGGAGTCCGAGTATGGGGTCTCCGAGGCTAAAGGTTGACAAAGACATGTGAGCCATAGACTTTCACCTGGATTACGACGCTTAAAGGTGGAGGTTTATGGCTGACATGTGGAAATTGTGCATAGCAATTATCATTTATGTGGATTTTTTACGAACACTTTCCTTCCATTCAAACATAATTTGGTGAATTCAATACGATTGATATGTTGAGTCAAAGATTCCATGAAATTTGAAATCTTTACACTTACACAATGATCATAGGGTGCGTAAGATAAACAAATTTCAATTCCAATGAATTGTCCACCATTCAGTTGGAGATATACTCGAATTTGTTGATTGGAAAATTATGTACTTTAGGTTGACTAAAAATCAAAAACATATATCTAAGGTCAATTTTCAATCTCAAGTATCTTTTATAAATTACAATTTCATTAAAATCTTTTCCAATATTTTTCCATAATTTGATCTCGAAAATAGAGTGGAATTAACTTGAGAGGCTTTTGGATAGATTGGGGTATTTGGTCCAACATGTATATCAACCCCCAAAATGAGGTTTTGTAAAAATGATACAAGGCAACAAACAAATGTTATAAAACAAACTATCAAAGGTGTTTATTTTTGTTTTCCAATACCACATTTTGAAAATATTTATTTGATCCACAATATTCTTAAAGATAATCATCTCATAAAAGTCACTTTTTGATCCTATTGTTCAAGTTGACAATCTTGGTGCTTCTATACATTCAGTTTTAAGCTTAAGCTTATTTATTTCACAATATTTTGAGTAATGCCCTAGACGTTTGCAAATCCAACACACTATCCCATGAAAAATCTTTTGTTGACAAATTCTTTCAAATTGGCTTTCATCAATTAAATATCCTTTGTTTTGATAAGCTAGAATACACATACTTGTTTTAAGATTCAGTTAGCAATTTTCTCATGTCCTATTGAACTTAATTTTTCCGAATTGGATTTTGATAAACCAAAAACTTGGTATTTATAAATATAACTAGGTTTATTTATTTATTGTATTAATCCTCCACACCTTGGTTGAATCCATATATGGCCATGTGTTTTCAATTCTAGACATTTGATCTTTTGCAACTACAAGTTTAAAATATTACTTTAGAATTTGTAGAATAAAATAAATAGTTTTTCATTTATTTCTTTTACTTTTGCCTTTCCTAAAGATGACCTTCAAATTTCTTGCACAAGACTATAGTCTATCAAGATTTTCCAACAAATTTATTAGCCTAAAGTTGAATCAACCAAAGCATTCCCCGCCATCAGAGCCAAAAATTAGTTAGGATTTTGGACATGACAAAAATCAAGGAATCAAACAAACAAAAACTTAAAAATTGATTTTATATCATCTACGTATGTAAAATAAATTTTATTAAAACAATCATAAGGTAATTTTATGTTATTCCTAATTTTAAAATTATAGTTCATTTTTAAGTACATACATCTTTGATAGTCATTCAATCTCACACTATTTTCTTAATCATAGGCATAGCCATGGGCAATAATCTTGCATAAATATCCCATTTGAGTCTTGTTTTTCCAAAGCTAAGGGCATTTTGGTATAGTCAATAGTTTTGTTTTAAATAATATTTTAAAATGTAATTTGAAAATGCGGTACAAATATTTTTCTTGGATTATTAATTTAATTTCAATTTAATTAAACAAATAGGAAATGGTCTTTGACTTGGTCTTGGCCAACACAACCATGATGTCTATAAATCACAACAAAAGGCCAAACAACAAAATGGTTAATGTGAATATTTTTAGATTTTTAATTTATCCTTTTTAACTGAGAACACTAATTATAATCTTTTGTATGAAATATTCATCTAAATATTCTTTTTATTATACCTCAATCCTATAGAATAATATATCTAATCACCACATTGTGATTTTCCCTTGACTACCACTCCAACATATCAGAATGGGATTCATGCCAATTTCAAATCAAAATCTCATATTTACTATATTAAGGTCACTTAGTATGTTCATCGTTTTGGCATTTTCACCTTCTCTCGCCAGGAAAAGGTCTTTTGGTTGTCTCCATACTCCTTCCTACCAAGGGTTAGGTAGGCAAAATAATATGTAATTCCTATTTTTAAAAATCCATGGCCATGTTAAAGGTGGAGCATTAGATTGCTCATAGTCAATAGAAATGTAATGGAAAGGCATGAACAATAAGGTTGGAATAAGGCCACAATGTTGGTCCAGGAGGGATAAAAATTATTGTTTGTATGAACCAAAGAAAAAATTAAAGCAATAAAAGGTAAACTAAAGAGAACATGAAACCATCTCACTCTAAGCATTGTTTATATACCTTTGTGTATGTGTTTTTGCTTGTGCATTTTCAACTATAGTCTCATTTACTTCCAATAGGTTATGGGCCCATGCATGCAGGTGAAGTACGTAGAGATTTGATTGTTTTGAGGTTGCGGAGTGGATTTTGAAGGGTTGGCACTTTGGAATTTCAAAATGTTGGAGGTGTCTGATTGTGCATTTGGTTGTTATAAGTGTTTTTGTAATTTGCATTTGTTTGAATATATGTTCGATGCAAGATTATGTGACTTGAGTGTTTTGAGTGTTGATAGTGTCTTGAGTATTTATTTGAGAGGTTTGGAGGTGTTTAGACTTCAAAAACATTTTATTTGAGTGTTTAAGGATTTATTCGAGAGTTTTGAAAATGTTTATATTCTTAGAGCATTTAACTTAAGAGGTTTGAGTGTTGAATAGTTTGTTTGAGAGGTTCGGATTTCTTTACATTTTAGAAGCATATCACTAGATTAATTTGAGTGGCATACGTGTGAGGCTTGAGTGTTGTAAGGCTTATTTGAAACCATTCAAGGTGTTCTGGTTTGAAGGTGTTCAAGGTGGAGCATTAGATTCATAAAAATGTAATACTATAATGAATAAGGTTGTAACAAGCCGACAAGGTTATTATCTAGTGGAAGAATTTTTTCCCATATTGTTTGTAAAAACCAAGTTGAAAATGAAGAATAAAGGGCAAGGCAAGGGGTGAGGTTGACCATCTCACTCCAATCATTGTTCATATGCCTTTGTGTATGTGTTATTGCTTGTGCAATCTCATCTCTAGGCCTATTGAGTTCTAAAACATTATGGCCCCACCATGCAAGTAAAATGCCTAGAGATTTGATTTCTTTGAGGTTGCGGAGTGATCTTAAGGAGTTGGCACTTTGGAGCTTGAGCAATGGAGGTGGCTGAGGGCGCATTTGGTTGTTGTAGGTGTTTCATTGTGTTTTGTTTTTGCTTGAATATTTGTTTGATGCAAGTAGTGTTGACTTGTGAGCTTTGAGGGTTGAGAGGCTTATTTCAGATGTTTATAGGTGTTTGAGAGCATAGCATTCATTTGAGCGAAACAAAATCCAATTTGAATATTTAATAATCTTAACACACGATTGAGAGAAAATGAATTCATTTGAGGTGAAAATATATGATTTAAATGATTTGATAATTTTAAGGCATATTTGAAAGCAATAATTTTTTTTATTAGATATGACTTGAGTGATTTGAAAGCCTTATGCTATTTGATGCCACAAAAACATTTTTGAGTCCAAATGGACTTTATTTAAGTGGATTGGAATGGAACCACAATGTTTGAAGGCAAAAGGTTTCATTCGCAGTTTGTAATAATCTGATTTGGTCATTTGAGTGTTGAAACATTGACTTGAGAGATAGGCTAATCATTTGAGCCCAAAAAAACATATTTGAGTGTTTTTAATGATTTGAATGTTGGAAAGCATATTTGAGGGATAGGGTTAATCATTTGAGGTGAAGAAGATTTGTTTTAATGATTTGAGTATCTTTAGATTTCTCTTGAGGTGGAGAAGATCAAACTTGAGGTATTTGAGAGTATAAGGCATATTTGAGGTAAATTATATTTTTTATTTGAAAAATTTGAATTTCTTAAGTTTTTCTTGAGGTGAAGAATATTTGATTTGAAAGTTTTTAGCTTACAAACATATTTTTTGAGCAGAACATTGCATATTTTGAGAGCAAATGGGCTGTAATTATACACAAGTTTTAGGATGAGAAATTTAGTCTTTGAAAGTTCAAAATAGAGATGGTTTTAGCCTCTATAGATTTTTGGAACATTGTAAACAAATCCGAGAAGACTCCACTTTCTAATGTACATCCCAAAGTATTGAAGGGGCACCAAAGGCATGTCAAGAAGGCCATGTCCGTCATCGGCCTCAACTTGGCGGACAAACAACTTGCACACATCAAGAGTTGTAAAGGACCATCGGAGGAGTGGAAGACCCTTTGCAATATCCACAAGGTGAAGAATTTGTCCAACATCTTCTTTGTTAGTCGTAAGTTTTTTGCATGCAAAATGCAAAAAGACGACGACTTGTTGGACCATGTCAATAAGATCAAAGAGCTTGTGGATCAATTCGCATGTTTGGAGGTACCTGTGCGGGAGGAAGACATCGTCATGACTTTGCTCAAAAGTTTGTTGGCCTTGTACAAATATTTGATCAAAACTTTGGAGATGATGCCGATGAAATAATTGACAATGGAATACGTGATAATATATTTGATGCATGAGATATTGAAGCGAAAAAAAGAATAGCCCGAAAGCGAAGATGCGGCAATGGTATCACGTCAAAATAAAACGGGTGATCGACCTTTGTAGCAAGGTGTAAGGACGTGCTTCTATTGTAGCAAACCGGACCACATTACGTGGTTTTGTTACAAAATGAAGAACAAAGAGAGGAAGAATTCCAAAATGGCAAAGGACGAGGACGAATTTACATTTGCAATGCATCACAGAATGCATGTAAAGAGCGTTTGCAAATGGATCATGGATTTGAGAGCTACAAAGCACATGACTTTGTATAAGGCAGCATTCAACATTTACAAGGTAAATTCTCAACTCAATGTACATTTGGATGATGATAGCATGGCCTAAGCCATCAGAATGGGGTCCATTGTTGTAAAGCATAAGGAATAAAGTTTGCATCACGGACGTGCTTTACATGTGGAAATTGCAAGCCAGTTTGCTCTCAGTGAGCAAATTTTTGTCAAATGGATTGAAGGTGCAATTTTTCATGAAC
Organism: Polytrichum formosum; assembly: GCA_964035585.1. Classification (NCBI taxonomy): domain Eukaryota; kingdom Viridiplantae; phylum Streptophyta; class Polytrichopsida; order Polytrichales; family Polytrichaceae; genus Polytrichum; species Polytrichum formosum. The sequence continues at coordinate 10,703,916 of OZ037938.1, read as the reverse complement.
GCATGCATGGATGTTTGCATTATGGGAGGTGCAAATGGCGACGTGGTTGCAATAACTCAATGCAAAAGGAACTTGTACCAAATGACCTTCATAGAAGTATGCAAAGCGGATGCGGCCAACTTTGTGTGTTCATATGTGGGAGGCGGTTCGATAGAGCTTTGGCATCGCCGATTTGGTCATTTGAATGTGAAAAGCATTTATGCATTCCAAAGCATGGTGAGGGACATGAACATAGGTAAAACCTCTCGTCCCACTTGTACATTGGTTTGGAAAGCATGCACGGAGGGTAAGCAATATGCGGTAAAGTTGGGCAATGATGCGGAGAGGTAATGGAATTGCAATTGAAAAAACATGTGAATGACATGCAAAATGACGATTTTGTTTTTAAAAGATCTAGCGAGGAGTGGCAATATCCCACGAGGGAGCGACAACCACTTAGAAAATGGTGAAAAAACCACAATTTGCCTCAACACGGTGAGGAATAGGCCAATGTGGCAATATCAGAAGCTCTTTTGAGTTGGAATAAAGCAATTAAGCACAATATGTGGAAACTTACAAGAAATGTTTAATCCTCACTATATAAGGTCGAGAGACTATGAAAATTACAAGTTTTTGACTACTTGCAAAGTGGAGTATTGAAGGTGGAGCATTAGATTGCTCATAGTCAACAAAAATATAATACTATAAGGGATTGTAGAAGGTAGAACATTAGATTATTCGTAGTCAACAAAAATGTAATGGAAGTGGCATGAAAAATAATGAGATTATAAAAAAACCACAATTTTGGTCCCAAAAGATAAGAATTATTCCATATTGTTTGTATGAACCAAAGGAAATAATAAAAATAATAAAAAACAAAGAAAAATGAACATAAGACCATCTCACTCCAAGCATTCTTCACATGCCTTTGTAAATGTGTTGTTGTCTGTGCATTTTCATCTCTAGTCCTATTGATTTCCAATAGGCCTGTGCAATTTCAAAATTCCTTTGTTGTGCATATCATTAGTCGATGGCACGGGAATTGCTAGCTATAATTAAATAAACTATGGCCTTTAGCTCATCTCCGTATGTACAATTTTCAAGCATTTTGTCAAGAGACATTATTTTATTATTACAACAAAAATAGTCTCTACTAAAAAAAATTAACTATAATATTTTAGTTTCCTATAGATCCTATTCACATTGGATCCGATTTAGGTTAACAAAACCAAAAAAATAACACTACAACCCCCCATCTCCATAGCATATTCCTTCTTCCCCTATAGTATTTCACCTTCTCCCGCATATTATCGCCCTAGCTAATATAGAATTCCTTTGCAACTCACACAAACTCTTTTCCCACACTATTTTGCAGGCTTTTTTTCCAGAATGCCTTAACACTCACAAGACATTCGTTCACCAACTACAAATAAAACAATAACAAATCGAATCTATTTTGATCTTATTATGTATCCAAACCTAGCTAGATTTTATTGAACTTTTGGAAATAGGTTGGTGATTTGTACAAATGGAGAGGATCTAGTAAACAATGTAATAACAAATACCTTTTGGCATTTTTTCTTACTATATCACCATTATGATTTAATAGGTTTAATAATAAAAATTAATACATGTTTGTATTGTGATGTAGATGGTAAAACATTAGTCTTTTTTTCACATTGAGCAATTTCTACGATCTCATATGACACAAGAAGTAGGAAATTTTAAGGAAATATCCACATGTAAAACAAAAAAATTATATGAAATACCTATTGGAATCAATAGGAGATAAAATTGTACAAGCATAGACACCTATATAAAGGCATGTGAACAATGTTTGGAATGAAATGATCTCATGCTCTCCTTGTTTTGCCTATTATTGTTTTTTTCTCTTCATTGGTTCATACAAATGATATGGAAGAAGTCTTATCCCTCTTTGGACTAGCATGGTAGCCTTATTCTAACCTTATTTATTTTTCATGCCTCTTCCATTATATTTCTATTGATTACGAGCAATCTAATGCTCTACCCTCCACACTCCCACTCTGCGAGTAGTCACTTCCACCTTGCTTTTAAATCTATTGTCTTTGTTAATGTTTGATGTCTATCCTTTGCAAGTGGTTTGGTTAGCACGTCCGCCATCATATCCTCCATTGAATAATATTTCAAACATATCTCTTGGTTTTTTGATTTTTCTCTAATAAAGTGATATTGTACATTGATATGTTTGGTGCGAGAATGGTGTGTGGGATTCTTTGCAAGTGCTATGCATCCTTGATTGTTACACATGATGGATGTTGGTTCTTGTTGCACATATCCCACATCCGCCAAAAGTTGCTTACACCAAACTGCTTCCTTAGTACAATGGCTAGTAGCCATGTACTCCTCTTCCGTCGTAGACAATGCAATGGTTGGTTGTTTCTTGTATTTCCACGAAATGACTCCAACACCAATAAAAAACACGTACCCTATGGTAGATCGCCTGTCATTTGCATCTCATACCCAATCCGCATCACAAAAATCTCTCAAAACAATATCCTTGCCTCCGAGGCATAATTTGAAATCCAAAATGCCCTTTCAATACCTCATGATGCGTTTCACGGCCATTCAATATGGTGGACCAACCTTTGACATGAACTAGCCCACCGTACTCACCGCAAATATCCGTCATTGTGGCCACCATTGCATACATGAGAAATCCTACTCCAGTCTTGTCTAGAACACCTTCCGTTTCTCTTTGCACATTTACAAATTCTTCATCCGAAAGTTTTAATAATTTTGAATTCACATGAAACGGAGTTCCAGTCGGTTTGCATTTTTCCATGTGAAAACGCTCGAGGACCTCTTTGATGTAGCTCCTTTGGTTCATGGTAATAGTACGGGCTTCTCTATTCCTCTCCAATTCAACTCCTAGACAATAATGCAATTCTTCGAGATCATTCATCTCAAATTCTTTCTCAGCTCCGATTTGAGCCACTTCAATTGGGTTACATTGTTTGCCAATATGATCAAATCATCCATGTAGAAGATTTTCACCAACAAATATTCATCCGTTTGTTTGACGTATAATGAATGATCTACTTGGCTCTTACAAAAACCCTCGTTAATGAAAAATGAGTCGATACGGTGGTACCACACCCTCGGCGATTACTTGAATCCGAACAAAATCTTATTGAGTTTGCACACAAGATCTTCTTTCCCCTCTTGTACGAAACCCTCCAGTTGATCCATATAACTCTCCACCTCTAATATTTCATTAAAAATGTCATTTTTACATCCATTTGGTGAATCTCCTAATCCAAGGCCATTCCTAGTGCAAAAATGCATCTAATGGTGATAGATTTAGCCACAGGAACAGAGGTCTCATTAACATCCACTCTAACCACTTGAAAATATCCCTTTGCTACTAACCGTATCTTGTACCTAACAATTTCATCCAATACATTCTTCTTGGTGCGAAACACCCATTTGCACCCTACACTCTTGTGATCTTTTGGAAGGTTGGTCAATTCCCATATACCATTGGCCATGAGCAAGTCATATTTCTCTTGCATTGCGGCCTCCCACTTGCTCACATCTTCGGATCTCAACGCTTTGCACAAATTCAAATGATCATCCAACAATGCCACATTTACTTGTTCATCACCGTGTTGAGGTAGAATGTGATTCTTCCACCACTCTTAAGTGGACGCCATTCTCTCTTAGGATATCTTCCATCTTTGCTGAATCTTTCAACGCGGCCGTCATTCTCTGCGCAAATTTCGATTGCTTCTTCATTTGCAACCAAGTGATCTCCCACTTGCTATTTCCGTTTATCACCATCATTACACGAAGACGGTTTTGAAGATTCGTCCACAACAACCGCCGTAGGGCCTTCATTTCTCCCACTTGGACGTATCTCCAAAACGTTTTCACCGTCCGTGCCATCTTCCATGAACACTACATCTCTACTTTTATTGATCTTTTTAGTTTGTAAAAAAATTAATCTATAGGCCTTAGTCCCCTCACAATAACCCAAAAACAAATGTTTTGTTCCCTTTGAGTCGAGCTTACTCCTTTGTTCATCCGGCACCATTGCGTAGGCGACGCATCCAAATACATGCATGTGTGCAATACAATGCATCCTTCCACTCCACGCTTCCTTGGGGGTAATGAAATCCAACGCCCTTCTTAGACAACGGTTTCATATGTAAACCGTATTAACCACCGCTTTCGTCCAAAACGATTTATCAAAGTTTTGAACATGAAGCATGCTCTTTGCCATCTCTACGATGGTATGATTTGCATGCTCCACCACTCCATTTTGTTGAGGCATATACGGGGTAGACATTTGCTTCTCGATACAAGGATCCTTTAAAAATTATTTGAATGCCTTGAAAACAAATTCTCCGCCATTGTCCGACCAAAATATTTTGATTTTGTGCTTCGAGTGCATCTCTACGAGTGCCTTAAACTCCTTAAACTTCTCAAAACAATTCCCTTTGGATTTCAACACATACAACCACACCTTCCTTAAAAAATCATCAATGAAGGTTATAAAATACCTTGCACCACCCAAAGATATAATCCTTATGGGATCACAAACGTTGGAATGCACAATTTTTAAATGCTTGGTCGTTCGCTTCCCCCCTTCGTTCGGAAACATAGCCTTATGTTGTTTGCCTTCGATGCACGCTTCACAAAGCAACGAGGATGTGAAGGAAGAAAATTTTCCAATGTTCATATCATTCACCATGTTTTGAAGACATGAACGTCCTTCACGTTCAAATGGCCAAGGCGGTGCTGCCAAAGCTCGAGCACGCCATCTCCCGTTGGACATTGCACCAAGTTGGCCGCTTCCGCTTTGTACAAATTGAGTTTGCGTGGTGCAATCGCAATGGCTTCACCTTCGTAAGATTTGACAATGCATTTTTTTAGGTTGAATTGGATATTTAAACCGTTCAACATAATTTTTCTCACCGAGAGCAAATTGACATACAATTTGGATACGTGGAACACAACTTTTATACGAATTTGGTGATTTTACCTTCTAAGATTGCTTCCACGACAATGGATCCCATTCCGATAGCTTGGATAACACTATTATCACCCAAATGAACATTGCGTGGAGTGATTACCTCATACGTATCAAATATAGCCCTATGCAAAGTCATGTGCTTGGAGGCTCCCGAATCCATGATTCACTTGCACACGCTATTGGAATATGCTTCATTACACATTACAAATGCATAGTAATCATCATCCTTAAACATTCAAATCACTCAAATAAGATCTCCTCCACCTTAAATGCCTTACACTCTCAAATCATTCAATATATTTTGTACACCTCAAGAGAGTTCTAAGGATACTCAAATCACTAAATAAGATTTTTTCAACTCAAATGCGCCTTACACTCTCAAAGAAACTTTTCAAAAAACTCAAGCCTCTCAAGTCATGTGCTATTGGAGTATAAACACCTTCAAAGTTTTTAAAGAAATTCTTGAACGCTCGAAACATTCAAGTCAAATGCTTTAAAGTCTAAACACCTCCAAACCTCTCAAATAAGTTACTTAACGTTCAAAGTTTTCAAGTCATGTGCTATTGGAGTCTACAAACCTTCAAAGCTCTCAAAGAAACCTTTGAACATTCAAAACACTCAAATCAAATGCTTGAAGTCTATACGCCTCCAAATATCACAAATAAACCTCTCAACAGTCAAAAAATTCAAATCATATGCTCTTGCAATAAACATACATTCAAGCAAAAACAAAAACAAAAAATACTTACAACACAAAAAATGCGCCCTCGGACACCTCCAACGCTCCGAAGTACAAACTCCTCAAGATTCATTCCGCAAACTCAAATGTAATCAAATTTCTAGGCACTTCATTTGCGTGGTGGACCCATAATGTATTGGAATAAATAGGAAATAAGATTGCACAAGCATAAACACCTATACAAAGGCATATGAACAATGTTTGGAGTGAGATGATCTCATGTTCTCCTTGTTTTGCCTTTTATTATTTTTATCCTCTTCATTGGTTCATACAAATAATATGGGATAAGTCTTATCCCTCTTCGAACTAACATGGTAGTCTTATTTTAACCTGATTTTTTTCTCATGCATCTTCCATTATATTTCTATTGACTACGAGCAATCTAATGCTCTACCTTCTAGAAGACCCTCTTTAACCAAGTCTATTAAGACCAATACATCCAAGCAAGATGCCAAGGCTCTAACGACAAACAAATAATTTGGACATCAATTAAAATCTCCCAAGTGCTAGTTTTTCTAAGCTAAGACATACGAGATATAACATTGTTTCTCTTTGTCCTTGTGAGAATGATTATGATGATGCAAAAAAACTAAACCCAAATTACAATTATATGGAGTTTCTCATAACCACTATGTAAGTGATTCAATATACTTTGTTTGATGTGGTAGAATTACTCTTTATTCTTTACTCTTTATTCTCACAAGTCTGGTCATTGCTTTGAGATCTTGTCTTTGCTCTCATGAATATGCTCTTTGCTCAATCAATTGTCAATTGTTGCATGCTTGACAATTCTATCCTCATTGGATAGCATTTTTTCTAGCATATTTTTTTGACATTTATTCTAAAAACTTTAGTTTTTATCAAGCTTTAAATTTTTTATTTTGGGAGGCTCAATTTGTAATGTGTAAATGCAATTTTACTCCACATAAGTATCAAAATGAATGTGTATGAATGTGGTCAATACATGTGAGTTGTTGATTTTGGCCAAAATACCAAATTATTAATAATTAAACATTTTTATGATCATGTTCCCTATTGATTAGGTTATTTAACTCATTTATTTCCAAAAAAACAAAATTTTATGTTATAAAATTAATTTCCACCCAACACACTATCAGTCAACGGAGGTGTGAATTAGGAGATATGGCAATTTGAGTGGGGCACTATCATGGGACAGTGTCCTGGTACAACAATGGCCTGGGAGTGGTTCTCAGGACTCCCGAGGTTTGAACATGCATATCTTCCTCAATACTTAGTCAAATGGGACAAGTGAAGATGCCATATCTCCTAGCTCATACCTCCGATTGAGGTATTCTCGAGCATACTAAAATCCGCATGCCATATCCGTACGCATAACTTATGGGCTTATCCTCGTGATTCCTAATCTCCATAGGTGGGAGGCGTTCCCAATGCCCGGGGCCTCTGTCATGGTACACTCAGTGGCTAAGGGAACATGTATACTTGACCCCAATTCTTGGTAGAGAGATAAAAGATTTGTTGACGGTGGGGTAGGGGGCGTGCCTAGAGTCCTAGAGGCTTATATGGGTGAGGCGGTGTGGCCATCCGAACCCACCCGAGGCTGAACGGCACGGCCTCCATTGGCATTGGCCAAACATGGGGGCATATTTGCCTAGTATGTTTTGGGTTGTTGTAGTGTTGTTCGGGCAACGTGATGATCAACTAAAGATTGGATTTCCATGGATGGAAGTCCACATTCAACCATTGGTTACCAACTAAAAGGTGAGTCTTGAATGCAAGTGTAGGAGGGTTTCTCCCCCTCCTATGGACTAAAAGGTTTGTGGTATGGAGAGTTAACCATTTGCATGGCGGAATGTGAAGGGTTAGCGCTTGTGACCCTTGCCATAATTGAAAAATAACCTAGATAATTAATGGACGTTAGCAAGGGTAACAACAATGGAGATGAATCAGTTATTGGAAATGTTTTTTACAATGATTTTTTGTGAACATGTAGTATTGGATCAATATTGTTTCTAGATTGCCATTTTAATTTGCCCAAAAACATTGTAGTGCAATATGTATTCACGCATGTGCCACCAATTTTCATCACCATATCGTTCTATGGACGTAACATTATAACTTTGAGTGCGCTACTTTTTGTAATGGCAATACACATTGTATGTATGTAGTTATTAACACCATAGGTTAATAAGAATTTGGGCATATAATATGAAACTGGTAATTAAATTTGCAACAAATAAAAGAATCCATAAAAATGTGTATGACAAAATACAAATTGCACTTGGCCTCAAACCCTGATCTTACTCGTATTTAAGATAAAATGCTATATGTGGGGGAAAACAAACATATAGTGACCATTTATAGATATGTTTCATACTCTTAATCATAAATGGCATAATATCATGGATAACATTTTTTTAACCTCTCTAGATTTTAAAGCATGCTATTAAATGCCATGAATGATGTGAACATGTACTTCCTACCCTTCATCTTTGATTTTGTTTTCTTAAAAATCATTTTTTAAAAGTTGGTTTTGATAATCTAATTAATATGTGACTTGTAGATCCACAAAACTAGATCATGTGCAAACAATTTCACAAGGTACATTGAATACAACACGTTGGTACTCTTCCATTCTAAGATTTCACAATGTTTCTCGTTAAGGATGAATATACATCATGTGAAAAAAAATATCATGGTATGTATTGATAAATATTTGTATCATCCCAACAACAACACCAAACCCATCGTAGGAGCAAATGTTGTAGAGCTCAACTACCTCCACTTGTTCCTAGGTTTAACCGAATCATAGTGAGTTAGAGCGTCGTCCGGATTAAGATGACTAAACTACCTACTCTCTTTGTCATTTGTTGTTTTTCGTTTTCAGTTGTTTTCTTTTGTTATTTTGGTAGGTGCCTTTGTTCTTTTTTTAAAAGCTTCGCTTCTTTGTATTCAACATGAAGAACTTTTAAGTAACTTAAAAGTCTTTTTGTTGTTGTAAGAAACTCTTTCTCAATTGATATCTCTTCAAGTAGTCTCGTTTGTCAAGTGTTATTTCTAATCGATCAACTTGTTTGTTTGTAATTTTCTTCTTGTATTGAACTTCTTCATGTGTTGTAGTTGTCTCTTTAAGTCCAAATATTACTTTCTAAGTATTGATCTAGATTTTTTCACTTCAACCCGTATGTGGTATCGTTGCAACATCTTCATGTGTTGCAGTTGTCTCATTTTCTCCTTAAATAGTTAGTTTTTTTTTCAAGGAGTTAAATACTTTAGATATGTAAGTAACCAAGTAACCAAGTAACAAGTTAATTTTTCATCCAAATCATCAAGTAATTGAGTAACCAAAATAGCCAAGTATCCAAGTGTAATATCTTTACATATGTAGTAATGCCTCTACTAACCTTCAATATTTAATTTATAGCTATTTATAGGCTACTACATAAATAGTTACATTTAGCTATAAATTGCCTCAATTTAATTTTAGTGCAATCAATATATCTTAGTTCCAATGTAAATATAATATAGTTTATTTTTAGCACAACTTTTATACTATTAAAATTCAGCTATAACATCCACAATCTATTTTTATAGCATAAATAATACAATAAACAATCTTGGTAATATATTCATATGCTCAATTTTATCATATTATAGACTATATGATATTATAGATTGTTGGAATACAAAAGCTTCAAGCTCAATCCTTTTTCTAGCTCAATCCAAAGTTAATCCAAGGTAGAGGTAAAATAATTACAACATCAAGTTGATTATGCTTGAGAGAAAATTGATGAGTGTCATGCATAAAAAATTATTAAGCCCTTAATAAAATGATATCCTCTCTTTTTCCTTATGATTTGAATATAATTACTTTGGAGTAAGAGCCCTCAATCTTTAATTATTCTCATTTTCAATGTAAGGCTCATTGATTGCGAGGAACAACTAAGTTAGAGTGATCCTTTGGAGGTGTATCAATATTTAGAGTTCCATTTATATCATACACGTATAAATTAAAATCTACAATTGTTGATAATAAAGACAACCTTCAAACTCTTAATTTAATTTCTTGAAGAATGTCAAATTCATGGATCATATAAGTGTTTTGTATGATTTCACGTAATTAATGTTTATTTATAATAGTATGTTAGTTTTCGTAATACCAAATCATTTCCTTAACGAGTTATAATAGTAGTGAGGATTGAATGTTAATGTATCAAGTAATATAAGATGCATGTTCTTGTGTCCTTCTTTCTTTTAGCTCAAGTGTTACCACTTGGTGTATAAGTGTAGTTTTCTTATATATAATGATAATGCATACGACAAGTTTGACTACATTGATATAATTATACATTTCATATTCTCAATCCAATCTCATCATAATGAAGTGTTAATTTCCACAAAACTAGAGTTAAGCTAATTCTTTGATATAATATAAATAATCAATAGACTTGATCCTATAATTTCTCAAAATAATAATGTGAGTTGAGGTTAATTCAATATCACTTGATTTTCAAAGTTCCAATTATTCTTCAAAGTCTTGAGTGCTTCAATCTTACACTATTTTTTTGAATGTTTGCTCATCCTTACGCTACTCTCCTTTCAAATTATGATTGCTCAAATGTTTCGACATCTAAGAACTTTGAAATGATTGAGAGAGAAAACTAACACTTCATAAATATGAAAAAATTGTATATATATTGAAAAAACTTGCCTCGGAAAATGTGAGATACAAAGTAAACTCAAGTGTTGTTTGATGCTCAATCTAAAAATAACTTTGTTGCTATGAAAGACATGTTATTTCCATAAAATATATATTTTTATATAGTATTTTTTTAAAAAAATATTTATATGATTTGTATTTTCTTTCTATGTGTATTTTCTCTCATCTTTGTCATTTTTAGATAGGAGTTTTTTTTCAAACGGTTACAATCGTTTAGACCTTAGTATGCTCATAATTCTAAATATCTATCTTCATTTTTATAATGGTTACATGTTCTAAGTTCCATAATAATGTCGATTTACACATATATTTTACTAATAAAAATTGGTATTTACCATTTCTCAAGGTATAGTTGAGGTGGTTCCAAAAATTAATTGTCCTGCCAAAAACTATTTTTATACTAGATTTTATCCTGAATTGATTTATTAAAAAAATCTTAATTTTTCTCTATATACTTTATAGCCGTGGATTACCTACTCTACCACCGCACGTTTTCTTCTTAATTCCACGACAATTTCTAATTCTGCAATCCCTCCGACTCCTTGGTTTGCGGCCTTTAAAACCGCACGTCTTCCACCCAATGTCATGGTTGCTCCTAATTCTATGGTCGGGTCCTTCCGGCCTCCAATTCGTTCCTAGCTTAGTTTCTTTGTGACCGCCACTTCAGTGTTTCCCTCCTTGGTTGCTACTATGGTTGTCTCCTTAGCTGCCACCTCAGCTTCCTCAGATACTTGCTTGTTGTTTATATTGTCAATCTACACTTTATTTCAACAGTATACACCAATCGGGTGTGACTTATACTACCCCTAGTTCAATGGACGGAATTGCGACGGTTTAATCAACCATTCAACCCTTTTTATTTTTTTACTTAGTTGTATTTAAATTTCCTAAGCGGGGGAACTTGGCTTAAGTCCCATCCTTTACAAAACTTCTTCCTTACTTAGTTAATTTTGCTTATACATCCTATCTTACTACATTCATATATTAGGCATCGTCCCTTACTTGGTTGATGCACCTTTAGCTCGGAGCCATCTAAGGCCTCGTGCAAGTCCCTTGAAGATCAAATGACATCTCAAACCCTTTGAATTTCAACGGTCCGAAGGATGGTGTCACCCTACTGAGATAAATTCTCGATTCGGACTTCTTGCCAACAAGGGTTCACGATATGTTTTCATATTTTTCAATTGTTAAATGTGTTTATACTAGATGGAGCATAAAAATGCAACTTCATGGGACCAAAATAAAAGGCGATCTGTAGGGTCAACATGTTGCACAATCTTCACGGATTGGGGCCATAACTCCCAATTCATTGAGCCAACAACAAAATAATGGATTCGTAGGTCAATAATCCCACATTTCCACCAACAACATTCAAAGCGGTCATGTCGGTGATTAATTCGACTTCACCACATACAAAATTTTCTAATAATCAAAGTTACTACCACAAATATACTAAGAGGCCCCAAGAGCAATGGAGTTGGGCACCCCCTTGGCGGTCAAGTGATCAACCCATTTGACCTTACGAGATAGATGAATAAGTTTAGAAATGTATACCTTAGCCGTGCTCATTCCAATCCTAAATGAAAGGCTAGGGATAGGTGACTTACCTCGATGCTCCTCGTTCGATTGGGCTCCCTCCTTATCTTACTCCATTTCCCGAACGTTGATCTTGACTTATTCTTGTAGCTAGGTTGGTTGTGGTTAAAACATCATCTTAATGCACTTAAAATTTAGCCTCACCATAATTAATTTAAATAAGTACACATCATTAGTTTTTTAGAGGCCTAAAATTCACTTCAATCGGATAAGAATTACAAAAGTTACAAGGTTTGGAAGCACAGTGTCTATTCAATCGATCGTCCAACTTAAAAAAATCCATAGTTAATTTGCTATTACTTGGATTGGGACTCGCCATATACCATTGAAAAGCTATCAATAAGATCTATAAGAGAAAAATATGATATTAGTAAGGGAAGCTAAGATGGATTCAAATACCTCCCTGTAATACAGCAGTCCCCTAGAAGGGCTCAAACTATTCATTACATCTTTAAAAATCTATATTTAATTAATTACTCACTCAAATCACATATTCATAACAACACTAAAATTTTTCAAAAAGATCTATTAGAAAAAAATGAAATTAGTAAGGTAAGCCGAGATGAATCTAACATCCTACTTGTAATGCAACAGTCAATTACAAATGCTCAAACAATGTACCCTACATTTCAAAATTCATATCTAATTTATTATTCATTCAAATTACACATTATAAACGGCCCTGGAAAACTTGACAAAAGTTTTATTTGAAAAAATTATATTTTTTTATATTAACATTTTGATAAGGTTAGCAAGTCTAGTTCAGCAGCTGTTGCCTAAATGAACATCCTAGTTTTTTCTTCAATTTTAGAAAGTCATAACTAATTGCTATCTAACCAAATCGCAAATGAAAATCGGCTATGAATACCTATAAAAAACTCTATAAGTAAAAAATACTAAATTTTGATTCTAGATGGTAATCTAAACATTCATGCCATCAACGGCCAAGGTCTGCAATGCCTCAATTTTTGACTTGCATTCTAACCTACCTTTAAGAAAAAATGAAATTTTGTGTTTTTACAAACATACATTCTAACTAGAAAAAAATAGGGAAGGATTTTTTTCAAGTTTTATTACTAGAGAAATATAAAAAAAAGATTTTTTCTAATTACTTAGAGATAGGGCTTCGCCCAAATTCTAGAAAAATAAGAGAATTTTCAAGGTGGGAGGAGGGGGTTTTCAAACACTTTAAAAAAAGGTTGGACCCCTCCGCCACCGGTCTATTCTTTCGAACTCTTTCCAAAATTTTGGCTCAGGAATTTTTCCGGTTGAGGTTGCCATCCTCTCGTTGAGGTGGCTCCGACAAGAGTCCTTCTAATTTTTTGCCACCAAGTTGATAAGGGGAAGGGGACAAGTGGACAAGTGACCTTTTTTCTATTTTTTTCTTCAAAGTCTTCATGTCATTTGTCTTCTCACGCCGAGCACCTCCACTTGTTTTGCGTGATCCACACTAACTAATAAATTAACCTTTTTTTCTTAGTTAGCCTCTACTAATTTAATTTTTTTAGCTAGTTGTTTTTATTATCTAGCATTTCTTCCCGCTAAGCTAGGTTCTTTCCTAGCTAGTTATTTTTCTAACTTACGTAATTTCTACCACTACTTAGTTTTTTTACTAATTCTACCAAAAACTAGATTTTTTCCCTTCACGGATAAAGGTCCGAAGTCCTTGGTAATGTATCTTCCCTTATTGAGGCTAAATGCTAAATGAACCAATTTTTCCCTAATTCCCTATCAATTCTAATTTTTAATGCTAAAATCCTAATTAAATGTGATACCGCGGAGTGGTGGACCACTGTGGGGGTTCACAATTAGCTCCAATGAGCAAGGAAAAATGTGCATATCCGGAGATATCATAGAGGAAGTCATTTGCGAAGCTCATAAACAAGTAGGAGTATACCATCCTCTTCAATAAACATGGCATCGAGTGTTAGCAACACCCTATTGGTGGCCAACATGAAGGAGGTATGTATGGAAATACTGCCAAAAATGCCCACTTTGTATAGATAGGAATGGAGAAAGAGTCAAAGAAAGAGAACCAAATGAAAAAATGAAGGGATGGAAGATTTAAAAAGAAAAACCAAGAATAAAAAAAATAAAAAATTACAACTAGAGGAACCAAAGCATAACAAGGATTGGAAAATTCCTTACATTCACTATTTGACTCACAAAAACCTCACCAAAAATATGAAATGGAAAAAGAATTGATAAAAATGGCTAATTGGAGTAGAATGTTCTTCATAGAGAAAGAATAATTTTAAAAAATAGTACCAAATAGGAAAGTAAGGATATGTATCAACAAATAAATAATAAGAACCTTAGTAAAAAAATTACATGATCATCAAGGAAGACATTTGAATACAGATCTAACATGGCAACTAATGTTCATCGGTCCTTGTGGATGGCCTAGCATCCACAAAGATGTATATTTTGCATACAACATCAATTGTCATTCATGCAGGCAACAACGCCACAATGAAAAAATGGATGCGAGCAGGGCCATACTAGTATTAATGGCAAAAACAATGAATCTTGACCACTAGAAATTACCCTATATAGAGTATTTAGAAAAGGGTATATTAAGTGGAGAAATCGCAATTAAAAGTAGGCCCTTAATGAAAGAAGGACCGAATGGCATCCGGAGAAAGTGCATTGCATAACCACTCACCACCGCAATCATAACAGAAGCACATGAAGGGGTTGCGGGAAGACATTTCTCCGCCAACTGTGAGCCCAATTGTGTGCCCACAAGTGAATTTAGCTTTAGGAATGCCAAAAACTTTGAATTTGCATTTGATTGAGTTAGTGAGAGGGACAAAAAAGGAGTAGAAGTTTCAAAGTTTAGATTGAATTGAATTAAGTGGTTCAAGTCTAGGAATCATTAAAGGAGAAAATCAAATAAAATGAAGTAAGTAAATTAGTTTTGGTTGGAAGTTTGTGAGCCCAAAAGGGTGCCCACATTTAGTCTTAGACCCTTGAAACGTTAGTTGATGCACTTTGAAGTAGCATGTTACTTCACAAAAATATAAAAAGAGTGAAATGTTAGTCTTAGAAGTACCATGTTGTAAGAGGCTAGGATGTGAGTTGTTATTGTGTTTTTACCTTCGGAAGGATTTGAGTGAATGAGGATAGGTAAGGAGAACTTGGATTGAGTAGTTAGTGAGTAGGCTAGTACAAATGGATGGAGACAACCAAAGTGACTCAAGAGGCAAGTGCATTCGAATTGGGATGAATGGAGGATCACATGGAGCGCACAAGTGGACCACCTCATCATGGCCACTTAATGGGGAAGGTCCAAGGAAGAATGCAAGGTGGAGGATAAGCAAATTCTCAAAGCACCAATCAAATCACGAGTTAAGCATCGTGGTTTGAATTAAGTGGTGAGCAACGATTTGGGAAAGTAAGGGGAGAAAGTTATGGCGGCGGAAAGCGAAGGAGGCTAAGTTTGGGTTGAAGCATCCCAAGTTTGGTAAAGTGTGGTAGGTAGAAAGCCAAGGCTAGTTAAATGTTCGAATTAGGATCCTTGTTGATCATTTGAGGGAGGAAGGCTTAGAAGATAGGATTGGCGCCTACTAAGTAGGAGGAAATCTCAAGGGCTTATCGTGAGCCTTGAGGGTGCTCACCCCCTCAAGCTTACTATATAATCCCTCATTCTTCCCTCACTCATCCTCTCTTTCCTTTGTGCTCCAAGGCACCCCACGAGTTATAAGTGTGGGTGTGGGAAGCCATATTGGAGCACATGTGTGTGCTTAGTTTTTAGTTTGAGAGCCAAGGCTTGTTAGCCTTGAAGAGGGCTTGACCTCTTGGTAGAATTAGTGTTGACGTGAAGGATTTTAAAGTTAATTCATGATTCCAATTTGTGGTACTTAAAGTTCATGTTTTGAATACACGTGGTTGCAAGTTCCATGTTTAAGAGTTGAGCACTTGAGGTTGTGATGAGTGCAAAAATATACTTGTGTGGATTAGTTAGTCTTAGTGAAGTTAGGAAATTCTCTCTCCCCCTCTCCTCTCTAGGATTTTAGGATTTTAGGATTAGAGAAGAATTGTGTGATTAGAAAAGGGTTGTTAGTAGAATTAGGAAAATTAGGTAGGAAGATTAGTTAAGGGCTTGAATAATTAGTGAGGTAGTTGGGGATTACAACTACAAAGTTGTGGGTTCATGAAGGAGCTGGGTTTGTTTAGTTAGAAAGTAAAGAGTTGGGTTTATGAAGGACCTGGGTTTGTTTAGTTAGAAGCTAAGGAGCTGGGTTTATGAAGGAGCTGGGTTTATGAAGGACCTAGGTTTGTTTAGTTAGAAGCTAAGGAGTTGGGTTCATGAAGGAGCTGGGTTTATGAAGGAGCTGGGTTTGTTTAGTTAGAAGCTAAGAAGCTGGGTTTATGAAGGAGCTGGGTTTACGAAGGAGCTGGGTTTATTTAGTTAGAAGCTAAGGAGTTGGGTTCATGAAGGAGTTGGGTTTATGAAGGAGCTAGGTTTATGTAATTAGAAAGTAAAGAGATGGGTTCATGAAGGAGCTTAGTAGATAGCCTACTTAATTAGCTCATAGACAAGTAGTTAGTTACATTATGCTAGTTAGTGTTATGTGTGGCTTTCACAAGTAAATGTATTTGAGATTGACTATAGAGAATAGTGTTTTTTAACACTTGCATCCTCTCTTTAAAAATAAACCACGTGCACAAATTAATGGAGAATGTGGAGCACTCTCGCGATGGCAAGACAAAGGAAGCAAAGACCAAAGTTAAATCCAAGACCACTTGAAGGGTGAACCTTGCACTATGGACTCATCCAAGTCCAAATCCAATACCGCGGAGGAATGTGAGCCCAAACCCACTACTCGGACTACGGACGCTTAAGGGTGGGGGGTTTGGCCTCACAAAGTTCTAGGGCACTCAAGTCTAAAATGCTTGAAACCAAAGAAATTGTTTGTTTTAGGGTGGGGGTTGAGCTTAAGAGGATAACCTGGGTTCAGAGGTGGGAAAGGGCCGAGAGCTCTGGCTCCCTCGCTCTCTCGCTCTCTCTCTCTGAGGAGGCAGAGAGGGGTTGTATCTGCTGAAAAAAAGCTCTGCCCAACACTGCAATGATTTTGAGAATTTTTTAGGGTAGAGCTGGATCAATGCGAGGAGAGCTCGATCAGTGTGGAAGGAGGCAATAGCCTTCAGAGGCTAGAGGGAGGTGGCAGGCGGAGGGAGGTGGCAGGCGGAGGGAGGTGGCAGGCGGAGTGAGACTTTTGTGTGGAACCACAGAGAGAGCTGCGGCCGGAAGTCAGGTTCATGACCAGAGGTCACATTGCATCAAAATTGACAGGTAACATTGGTTGATCCAACAGGGTAGGAGAAGCAGAAACTGAGTAATCCAGGTTCAACCAGACAAAGTGGAAAGTCGTCGGGAACTAGTGCATTTCGCTCTGCTCAAGCTGTGAATTCGGGGATCGGTGCTCGAACTGGCTCATCCCGGTTTGAGAATGGAAGAGCTGGGGGACTCACGAAGAAAGTAGTCCTTTCTTTCACTTGGGTGTCTGGTGGTGAAACCTAGCTGAGCACTGATTCGCAACCTGGATCTTTTCATGCTTGATGTTGAGGCAGCGAAGTGGTGGCCATTTCCGGTGTCAAAAGGCAAGCTGGGCACTCATGTTCTCCGGATAGCGACTCTGCTCTGTGCTACTGGTGGCTGCTGGTGTCCAGAATTTGCTACATTTGCATTCCTCCCTCAATTGTGTTCTGCAGGGGGTCGACTGTAATATTTCCATCACGAGATCACATAATTCCCGGGGAATTGCAGTGCAGGAGCTTCCTGGGTTCAGAGGTGTGCTGGCATCTTCGGGGGCTCGGTCAGGGCCGGGGCAGGCAGTTTCTTGTGTTGCTTGGACCCCCAAGATTGAGTGGCCGAGAAATTCGTCAGTGGAGTAAGCAGGGTGGGTTTCACTTCATCGTGACGGTGCTCAGGTTCGGGGGTTGAGGTAGAATTGGTGCAGGCAAGGGCAAAGCACTGCAGTGGCCAAGTTTTGCAGAAGCTCAACCTCCCGACAGGCAGCACACTGCAGGGTCTTCGATGCAGGCTGAGATTGCACGGCGAACACCAACTTGTTGTAGCAACCAAGCAGGTGTAGTGGTAAGAGGGTAGTTCAGTAAGCAAGGAATCAGTGAGACTCACTGGGAAATAAGAGGTTGTTGTGGAGTGAGCTGGTTGCAACTGTTGCGGTTGAGGGGTTAGTCTAGACCATCAGAAGGAATGAGTAATGGCGTAGTGCAGAGAGATAAGGGCTAGATAGGTGGAAGCATCCTAATCAGAGATGTATGCAGGGTAGGGATGCAATTAGGGTTGGGTTATGGGATATAGTCAGAGGTGCAATTAAGTGTTGTGTGTGACTTGAGTATTTGTGAATATTCTTGCAAATAATAAAGGAAAATGGTGTTATGCACACTACATTACACTCAAGCGAATAGAGGAAAAGTTCATGTATAATAGGCTAATTAATAACTGTGGAAGAGGATTCCCCACCTGGACTAGGACGAAATCAAGGGTGGAGAGGAATCTTACTGACACCAATCTTATTTTGCATAGAATACTAACAACCTTATATTGGTGGCTGACAATGAAAAAAATGTTTACGTATATTATAAACAATGCGACATATGCTATAGAATATAAACTAAAATGTCAAAAATAATACAACCAATGAATCCCCTCATGCCAACAGGAGTGTTTCAACGATGGGATTTGGACTTCATGGAACCTATCAATCCCTCGCAAGACATACAAAAAATTGTTACATCATCACGGCCACAAATTATATCACCAAATGGGTAGAGGCTAGAGTTCTTAAAGATAACAACGCAAAATCCATGGCAAAATTCTTATATGAGGAGATCATCACAAATTTTATTACATCATGGGAGTTCAATTTTGTCGTGCACCTCTTCATGAGGAGTGCCCAAAACATCATGGGCACAAGGGGGATCCCCGAGTGACACTCAGGATTTGTCGCGTCATAGGTGAGAGGGTCCAAGTGATCCTAATGTGGGTGAGGATCCCGGGCATTGGGAATGCCTCCCACCCATAGAGATTAGGAGCCACAAGGGTAAGGCCATGAGTTATGAGTAGTTTTTTGCATCCCAATTTTAGAATGCTTAAGAACACCTCAATCGGAGGTGTGAGCTAGGAGATATGGCAATTTGAGTGGGGCGATGCCTAGGGACATCGCCCTGGGACAATAGTAACCTGGGAGTGGCGCCCGGGATTGCCGAGGTTAGAACAACTATAATTTCCTTAATACTTGCCCGAATGGGGCAAATGAGGGTCCATTGGCATCTACATGAAGCGTAGATGACAATAGAGTGGTCGTTTGTTGAATTAAAGATTATACAACAAAGTTATGGAGGTGTGAAGTTGTTGGGGAACTGCACCTCCAACGGCTAAGGAAAAATGTTTACTTGGCCCCAACTCTTAAGAGAAAAACAAAAGGTTTCTAAATGGTGGGATAGAATCCCTGCCCAAAGTCCTAGAGGATTATATGGGTGAGGCGGCGTGGCCGGCCAAACCCACCCAAGGCCGAACGGCACGGCCTCCATGGGCGTTGCCTAGTTGCTTAGTATGGTTCGGGTTGTTTTAGTGTTGCTCCGGCAATGCAATGATCAACTAAAGATTGAACTTCCATGGATGGAAGTCCACATCTAGCCATTGGTTACCTATTAAAGGGAGAATCATGAATGTTTGTGTAGGAGGGTTGGTCACCCACCTATGAGCTAAGATGTCCGAAGTATGGAGAGCTAACCATTCGCCTGGGTGGAATGAGAAGGGTTAGTGCTCGTAACTCTTGTTAGAATTGAAACATGGTCAAGATAGTTAAGGGAGCTAGCAAAAGTTGCAACAAATTTTACAATCATAAGACCCCCATTTAACCCATTCCACATTAGTTTTATTCCTCATTGCTCTTATGTTAATGTTTACATGGTAGAATTTCAAAAATTCCATTTGGACTGTTGAATGCAACTACATACAACAATCGAGATTGAGGAGATCAGTCCTAGGGGATATGTAATTCTTCCAATCTATATAAGGTGGAAGGCCTTATTGACCTCACTTTCAACCACCCAATTTTAAATGGGATAGTGTATTTTTCCTAGCATACTTTGCGGGTCAATATTTAAAGATGGTCAAAGGATGACGGGGCCAAACACTCGCCAATTTTGGATTGGGTTTTGGGGCATTGAGGTGTTATTGCCGTTGTATTTATAATCATGTTTAAATTG
Source organism: Polytrichum formosum (assembly GCA_964035585.1). Lineage (NCBI taxonomy): Eukaryota > Viridiplantae > Streptophyta > Polytrichopsida > Polytrichales > Polytrichaceae > Polytrichum > Polytrichum formosum. The sequence goes on along the minus strand of OZ037938.1, from coordinate 10,683,642 downwards.
TGTTTGTGCCCACAAATCTATTTCCTTATTAAACATTTTGGTAGAACATAGTTGGATGATGGAAGATGATGAGCCAGAGTGTTCCAATAGGGTATTTAAACAACCTAGAAAAAATCAAAGGCATTCAATTGTGGGATCAATTAATTCATTGGGGTCAAAACCAAACATAATTCCCCTTTTGGAATGAGCCATGTTTGTTTGCTTATTTGTCCATGCCCACTAGAGTGGGTAGAAAAAATCTTCCGCGGCCTCTAGGTAAAAACAAAAAACCAAGGAAAATAATTCCCTTGGCATGGGCCACCTAACCACAATCCCAATATGTTTAGGATCAATCAACACACCTTCATCAAGCAAAATATGTGCAAGGTATTCAATCTAAATACAAAGAAATTGGCATTTTCTTCTCTTACCATACAATTTATGTCCCTTATGTTTTTTTTCATATTTAAAAAACACCAATATGTCTTCTATGAAAATAAAAATGAAGAATTTTAGGTATTTTTTAATAAAATATTCATGATATGCATAAATGTGGTAGGTATGTTGAATAGTGTAAAAATCAATACCAAAAGTTTCATAATGACTAAACAACTACATAAAGCCATTACCTCATTGTCACATTGTTTGATCTCATTTAATTGTATCCAAATAATTTGAAAATTTCTTAGTTCCATTTATTTGATCAAAAAAATCATCAAATACAAGGTATGATATTTTTGTATGATTGTAAATTTATTTAGATGGTATCTAGACCTCTATAATCCATACAAATTCTCAGACTACCATTTTTGTTTTAAATGAAATTAGAGCATCCCATGGAAACTTGTTAATTATGGTATACTTTTTATTTGAAAGCATGATCAACGTCTCTTTGAGGTGGCATCCTTGGCAATTCTTTAAGGAAAATATCATGAAAATTTGGAAGAAATTCCTTAATAACTATTGGTTCATTGCAATTTGGTTTAGAACCTCATAAAAATCTTACAAATATCCATTGAAAGGATATTAGTCATTTCTAAACACCTTTCATATGTATAGTAGGTTAGCTTTAGTACTATAGTAGCTTTAGGTTAGCTTTTGTACTATAATTTTAAAGAATTTGGCAACAAAATTTTGCCATAAATTTTTTTATGTTTGCATGAAATCCATGGTTCCAACGCATTTAGCCAAAATATTTCCAATATGATGTCATATTGACTATGTGTCCAAACCTCAAAATCAACAATGGTGTATGTTCTTTGCAATACCACAACAACTTCAAATATTCAATATTCAATTGGGTTCAACTCACCATTGGTAAGAAATCCTTGCAAGGTTCTATATTGGTGGTTGAAAATCCCAATTTTGATGCAAACACTAACGACATCAAATTTTGGGTTGACCCAAGATCAATCGATCTAGAAGTTGACAGTTTTCCAATGGTCCTTTGAACCTGCAACATTGTTTGCTTACTTGTTACTTGCTCTTCACAAATTACAATGAACACACAAACCATTTTTTGCACTTGGGCATGGTTGATGTTTCAACTCCACAACCAATGTTGATTGCCTAGATGTTTAATAGTTGGTTGCAAATAATTCTTAGTGAGGTGCCCCAACTTATGACAAATCTAGTACAAACATTTTCTACGATTGTTGAATGTGATATAGAATTATTATAGAACTCACAAGAATTGAGAAAAATTGTAAGTGTTGAAAGGCAATTGTGTAATGGGAGATCATAAAAACTCACATGAGGTGAGAATATTTGCATTACAAAGTTGGTGAGTGGAGTTGGATACTTTAGAGACATAAAAGACATTATTGGAATTATCGTTCTTTATATTATAATGATTATTGGACATACAATATCTAAGATTCATAATTGACTGATTGCCAAAGGAAATTAAATACAATGAATGATATGAATATAAAAGTGGTATGATATAACCTTTAATATAATAAAATTTAATATATTAATATATTTCCAAGATTGTTTATTGTTTTAATTTAAAAAATAGATAGTGGATGTTATAGCTGAAATTTAATAGAATTAAGAGTTGTACAAAAAATAGATTATATTTATTTATAATGGAATTGAGATACAACAATTGGACTAAGTTTATTTATAGATGCACTATTGTACATTAAAAAGATGCATTAAAAATATATTGTAGTCCAGTTATACTAGGGGATATAATACAACTATTTTGATTGTGCTAAAAATAGATTGTACCATGTATAGTTGCAGTTTCCAAATGTCATTGATAGGAAAACAAGATTATCTATAAGAGGGATTAAAACTAAGAGGAAATACTAAGTTTAAAAGGATGACTCAAAGATGTTTCCTCAAGAGTTGATAAGAAAGTGGAAGGTTAGTAAAGACAAGTAAAGACAAAATTTCTCTACATGGAAAGAGAGTGTCTAACAACAATTTTATTATTATTAAATTTATTTTCACACATTTTTAAATAGAAAGAAATTATGGTAATGGAGACTACCAATTAGGAGTCTAGAAATAAAAGTCAAAAAAGAAAAAGATTTGGAATGAAAGGTTATTTGGGTACTTGGCTACTTAATGATTTGGAATAAAAATTAATTTATTACTTGGTTATTTGGCTACTTAGCAATTTGGACGAAAAATTAACTTGTTACTTGGTTATTTGATGTGATATACCCTATTGGTACTTTAATTAAGAGATTTATTGATTGATGGATTGAACAAAAATGATGATTAACCATGTTTTGATATATTTAGCATGTGGGCAAGTGGTGACTGGAGTTAGACAACTCCAAAGGAAATATTGGGCTAGACAACCCATTAATGAAATGTGCACAAGGGCTAGACAACCCATGGACATATTGTGCACAAGTTAGACAGCTTCTGATGGAAGATCTTTGCGTGGGAGTTAGACAACTCCAACTAGAAGTTAGACATCTCCCTCTGGAAGATCTTTGTGTTGGAGTTAGACAACTCCTAGCGGATGGACGTTATTCATTGGAGTTAGACAATTCTCAATGGATAGATGAATCAAGTTGGAATTAAACAAATTCCAAATGGAAGATTGTGATCAAGCTAAAAGATAAGAAAATATCATATGTTGAAACAATCTATGTGGATTTAAATTTAGTAAGACTTGAGACTTCTAAAAATATCCCTTAAATACTATGAATAAAGATGGATAAAACTAGGAGTGAAGACTTAAGACTTCTAAAAGTATCTCTTAGATACTATGGATAAAAAAATATAAGACTAGGAGTCCCTTTGGGGATATAAGAAAAAGCTCGAGGGAGGAGAAGGGATCTTTCTTTGGACTCTCTCCTATGGTCGGGTGGTTCGAGCTTATAGTCAATCACATTGTATTTGTTAAGGGTGATTTTTTTAATAATATATTGCATTAAAAGTTCACAATTGTTGTATTGGATGTAATTATTTCTTGTATTATTGATGAGCAATTGAGGTACATGACATTTGGCTACTTAGCGATTTGGAAAAAGAAAATTAATTTGTTACTTGGTTACTTAGGTACTTAATGATTTGGAGGAAGGGTTAACTTGTTACTCGGTTACTTAGTTACTTGATCGTTTGGTTTAACTCATAAGAGAGTTACTTGGATATTTGTTATTTGGCTATGTAGATATTTAGCTACTTGAGAAGAAGAAAAAACAACTATGATACATAAATATATTGTAATAATACAACATATGAGGAAAAATTGACATGATTTAGATCAAGGCTTAGAAGTAACACTTGAGCTTAAAGAGACAACTATAGCACATGAAGGAATTCAACACAAGAAGAAAATACAAACAATCAAGTTGATATATTAGAAACAACATTTGGTTGGACGAGATTACTTGAAGAAATATCACCAAGAAAAGAGTTCAATGCAAAAGTGGATTTTTAAGTTATAATTAAAAGTCCACCATGATGAATACAAAATAGAATAGTTTTTAAAAGAAGAACAAAGACAACTATCAATATAACAAAGGAGGTTATCCGATAATCAAAAGAAGATAACAACAAATAACAAAAAATTAGGTAATTTAATCATCTTAATCTGGACAACGCTCTAAGTCACTATGACACGGTCAACCCTAAGAACAAATGGAGGTAGTTGAGCTCTACAACTAATACCTATAATGTTTCTATAGTTTGCTAGAGCTTGATTAACCCCACCTCTACTTATATGTTACTACCACTAGCCTGCTAGAGGGATATTTTGGGTGTTATTCGTTCATGAATAATATTTATCAAAACTCTTGTACTTCTAACATGTTTTTTTGTTACTTACAAATTCAATTTATGAACATATACTACAATGTATACAATAATTAATACATCAAGTATATGTTAACATCCACACAAATCAACATACTCATACTACATGCATGATGATGCACTAGAAACATTTCACTCTTATTGCCACATTATTTGATTGAGAAATCATCAACACACATGTATATTGAGACAAATAATCTAGCAATACTAATCCACAATATTGGTCCTTCAAAACATTATTCCCAAATTTTTAAATCTCCATCAAGTCCCATTGTCTAGCATTTTTTTTGTTCCTAACCATTTGCTAAGTTTGTGGTCATTTTTTAATGGAACCTTTTGTCCTCTCTTTATTTGATTTTTTCCTTAGTCATTATCTATTTTGTTCTTGTTTTTATGATATTATAAGAATGTTAATATTTTGTTAACATTTTTGAACTTGCAAGCTCTATTCCACTACTTTAATCCTTAAAAATAAATCAAAAGATATTTATTTTCTTTGGCTTACTTGATATAAATATTTGGTTGTTTTTGTCTAAAATATTTAGAAAATACTCAACCAAATCATCAAACCTTATCTAAAGTCTTTTAAACATTTTTTTCATTTTTTGAATGTGATCACATTGTAGACAATATTCTAAGAATCCTCAAACTTAGATTGTGTTTCCACTAAAACCTTTATTGGCATCTTTTTTTGTTGGGCTTAACATGAGTAAACCAAAAATGAGGGAGTTCTCTCATTAAAAGAGAAATTACATTCACATTTTTTTTGAAAGTTTTCCTTGAACAAACTTAAGATTAACACCCCTAGAAAAAGTCGATGGTTACACTTTCTAACACATGTTATGTAAGAAATTGTTTTTACCTTTGTTTTATTCTTGAACAAATTGTTAGTGACACATGTGAGATTGCTTAAGAAAACAGGTAGATGAGAACATGTACCTGTGAATAAAGGAAGCAAAATTTGCCATCATTTTGTTATATGTCGATGATTTTGTGGAAATGATGACAACAAAATCTCAAAAATTGAGCAATAATTAATTACACATTTTGAAATGTCTAATTTGGATGAAGTCCAATGGAACCTTGAGGCAAAGATTCTCAAAACTAAGGCATATTTATGGTTGCATTATTGAATTATGTATTGGATACACTAAAACAATTCAAAATGAACCACTAAAGACTTGCCAATGGATCCTTTGATGATACTTACAGTATATTTGATATGAAGTCTTCAGGTTGTAATGTTGAAATGTATTAATCCCCAATTGGATGCCTTAGATGGGTCACTATTACCAAATATGACATCAAGTTGGGAAGTTTCTCACACTATGTTGCAAATGTCATTAAACTTACATTAATAGTCAAAAATATATTGAGGTACATGATAGGAGCGTTAGATTATGGCATTATGTTTCCATATGAAAATAAGAACTTGTTAGGAATGTTGATGTTGATTATGAGAGGTGTGTGGTGATTAAAAAATTTGTGGAAGGAATTCTATATTAAATTGGAAAATACTTTAATACTACCACTAGTAAGTTGCAAACAACCATAGCAAAATCAAGGTAGCTTTCATATGTTTCTAGCAATATCACATACTTGAGAATATTAATGCAAGAAACTGGTAAATTTTATAAGCGGGGCAAAAGAAAATCTACAAAAATAATCAATCCAACATCAAAATGGTGCATAAGCCAACTATCCATGAAATGCAAAACATTTTGATATTCATGTCCATTTTGTCAAGGAGCTTCAAGTTGATGATCACATAAATATTTGTTATATCTCAACAACAACAAAGTGACATCTTAACTAAACATTATTGGTTTTAAGCTGATTTAGATGAAAGATTTCATGATGGTAAGAACCACTCCCTCATGTGACCCTTATGTAATACTCAAAATGTTGTTTTGATCCAAGTATGAATGGTTCACCCATTTACCCACAAAGGGTTGCCTATAAATTTTTTTGTTGACAATGATGTTTTCAACAGTTCCGTATATTCAAGCAATTCTCTCTCCAATTGGATGGTTTTTTAACCAAAATATTGCCTCCAACATTCTTCCTCCTTGAAATCATTTTTCTTGATATGGCAATAACAATAAGCTTGACAAAAAACAATGAAGTCTTTGTGAAGGCCGAAGATTTAAATGGAAGTTTGTGGCTCAAATTAAAAACCAAATGGGTTAAGTTAGTTGTGATGAAAGAAGTTATGGGGCTCCACAAGTTTGCTAATTATAAAGTCATGAGTCCCAAATACCATGACCTTAGTAGAAAAACAACCCATTGTAATCTAAAATTGAATTTTTTTTTCCAAAATTAAAAGCTATAAAATAAGGCACTATGTGAGTTTATTGTTGACAGATTGCATACAATCACAATTATTAAGTGATAGACATGTGCGTATCAATGTGGAAAAAATTGCAGGATTGAAAGATTATGCTATTGTAGATGCAACCATGCATTTTTTTTGTGCTCATGTATTTGTAGAGATTGAAGGTGTCAACATAATGATGTCAACCTTTGAGCTAAGGGAATGTATTTATGCCCCTTCCCACCTAGCTTTACCTAATACTAGGGGGTGTTCGAAGACCTAGAAGCAAAGTTGGATTTTTTCATAATCCTTGAATTCACTATAAATTTGAGGGCACCATTACAAAAATTTACATATAAAAATAAATTTAATATGGTTTTATCATGTTTTTAACAAATATAAACAATTACACGTCTAACATATCTATTTGCACACTACTTGCACTGTCATCTAAAATATGTAGATTTTTTTTGAATTTTTTTTTGTCAACATAAATTGCTTGGCTTTGTAGATCAATGCATTTTTCAAATGTTTATGACTATTTCCTTCATAAATTTTAAAGTTGGTATATAGTTTTGAATCACTTTCACTTGAACCTATCTAGGGTAATGGACTTGTGTATTTCATCGTGTTTGTGTCATGTTCTTTATCGTCAATGTCTAATTGCTCCCGTGCAACAAAATATTCATGAGGAGAGCTTGAACCATTTGTAAAAACATTGGCATGTTTTGTGACAGTTCCAATTGAATGCCACCATTGATCAAAGTCTTAAAAAAATTGCATTCCTTTCAATCGGATCCAAATACATCATTTGCCATATTTGTAAATTTGTATGCTTTGAAGAGCAAGTCGAACTTCTTCTTACAGATTTATGCATTTCGGTTTAGGGTGGGAATTATTGCAATCAAGCACGTGTGGAACTTCAACCAAATGTCGACACTTGGAAAATATGCTTCAATTATTAAGATTTTGCAATTCATGACACTAAGATATAATTCTTATCATAACGTAGATATATTTTTTGTTTGCATATATTCTAGGTCATGGAAGAGATTGCCAACAACAAAAATGAGTTAAAATCTGGAGAGAGGGAATTATTGCAAACAATCCACTACAACAAAACACGTCTTTTATGACTGGGTTTTGTTACTTCTACAAGTGAGAAAACACGGACTTTTCTGCCATAAAAAACGACCAATCGCTTCGAACAAGCAGTAAAGTATGGGCCTAGTCATATCGGACAATGGACATGTTCCCAATGGTAGTGAAGTTCAGTTTACTACACCTACATTACTTCATAACATAATGTTTGTCTTCACTACGCATCGTTAATATAAGTAAGATAAGACACACCTCCATATGACTAAACGTAGTGATATCTTGGCACTAGCACCAGTCATAAATGGTGTCCAAGAAAATTTGAACTTCACTACACAAAGTCACATCATGTGCAATGCATAGACATACAAACCAAAGTACTAGTCAATAAGAACAATATGGTTAATACAAAGATGGTTCAAGATAACTAACATTAGTTCATTTCTATTCTACACATTACTCCCCCTAGTGAACTCGGACAACAATGAAACCTGTTAATAACTCTATGTAGTGAACATGATTGACTGCACATGGTAAAAAAAAAAGATAACATCATATATTACTCATTGTACGTAGTGATTTATACTTTACTGTGTGGAGTAAAGTTTGCTTCAATCAGTAGTATTTGGTTTACTTTGTGAAGTCATGTGGTACATAAACAACTCAATTATATTTTGGATAAGTAATATTTTGTTGACTAAAAGGAGTAAAATATGTATGACTCAACAAAGTCATATGTTTATTTAATGGACAATATATTTCCATTGGTCATACATGCATTACTATGTGGAGTCACCTAATTTCCGTTGACATCACTTGGAAAAGTAAGGTGAGAGTTATTGTCTTTACCACATGAACTAAATTATTGGTAATTGGAATGTTGCTGAAATTGGTCTTGCATGCTACAACTTTTACCCATCATTTTCTTGATTCATTCGAGAGATAGAGTGAAGTAGATAACACAATTATCTACCAAATGCAATCACATAAAAATACTTGCAACACTCAAAATCAAGTCATAATTATACAAATAGTATGTCATTCATATTTCAAGATTCGCTATTTGCAATGTCAATTACAAAACTCCATAGAGTTATATGTCTTGAAATCAATATTGCTCTACAAATCCACTGTACACGTATGCAACCTCATACAACCTTAGACAATCAGTTGGCCAAACGACATAATGTTTTTTTGCCTTGCCAATTGTAGTATTTGGAAGGTCGTCATCATTAAGGGGATCAAATAGGGGAAAATCATCTTTATATGACTCAATGATCCCAATAAAAACGTAGCCCTTGTTTATCACCCTTGAGTGCAACATCCCACCTGCTACATTATGAGCAACACCCTTTCCAATGAACAATGTCTTGGAGTCTTCTTCCTCGTAACCACACATTTGTACTATATCCCCCACTTTCTGCACATTGTAAGAGCCATATGTTAGTCTCAAGAATATATTATTTTGCCTTGGGTGTTTGCCAATTGAATCATACTCCATGTTGAGTTTAATAAAAAAACCTCACCAAATCTTGAAGGGGTTCAATCTTCTTTGAGGCCTTAGTAGCAAGGGGAGGTGTTCCAGCCCCACGTTTATTAACATTCGGTTTGTCCTTTTCCTTCTCCATTTTTTTTTGCCTTTTTTTGCTGGGCTTCGCCTCTTTGCCTCCAAAGTGTCTCCTTTCTCCTTGATTTGTTTACCTACATGACATCAAATGTTCACATTTGTTAATATGCTCTAAATAATATCACAACTACGACCACTGTTAGTTATTTGCCATGTCCATTCAACCATTTTAGCAAGAAATGAATTTGACCTCAAAACATAGGCAATATAACTTAGCATAAATATTGCGCACCTTTATCCCCCTTTGTCTTCGGGTCGCCTTTCTTCAATATTGGCAACGCCTCCAATGTCAATTTCTCGCTTTCATTCAATTGTATCCGCTTAGGTTTAGGTCCTTTCTCTACTTTTGCATTTCCAACATGTTTTTTGATACCTTTGTTTGATGAAGGCCTTGCAGACTTGCGATTAGCGCCGTTGGAAATCTCTTCTACC